>JAJEJO010000815.1:716447-737760 GCA_020662805.1 Glaucomys volans
TTTCCATCAGTTATTTTTAAAGAACACATCATTAAACTCTCGAATGCAGTGTAGACCTGGGTTACACCCCTAACTAAACAAACAGCTGGCTTTTTTTTTTTTTTTTTTTTTTAGCAGAGGTATCTGATCTTGGAATTTGGGGGTATATTTGACAAAGGATTTTCTCTTTCAAGTTCACATAGAACTTTTTGGAATTCTTTAATTGACAATATTATCAGGATAAATTTGCAACGAAATTCAGAATTACCCAAATTTCTGTCATTTGTACATGATGCATGTCACATTGTTCAGTACTTATTTTACAATTCAGTTATTTTTTCTTATACAAGAACCAGCTCTGCAATCACACTTGCTTTTTTTTAGAGTCAGATTAGCAAAATGAATCTTAATCTCTGTTTACATTGGGCAACATCAAGGTTAGCTTTTAACTGACTTCTGAAGGTAGATTTGTACACCGACCTTCTAGTTAAGGTTACATAGCATTGGTACCCATTTGAGAGTTGAAAAGTAGAGTTAAGTCATCTTAAACATATTCATAGCCCTTCTTTGACTAGAAACCAAAATTTTCACTTGCAGAGGAAATGAAAGAGAAACAGACCAGCTCTGCTTCCCATTTCTCTTTTCTAAGTCTTACGTCTTTCCCCATGTGAGTCTTCTGTCTCCCCCATTCTTCTGATGAAAGGTACCAAACAGGAGAGACTTATTTGGGGAGATGGGTTACAAGATGAAACTTTTGTTTTTGTAACTGTGTGAAATAACTTGAACAAAATGACAATATTCTTTTTTTGGCTAATATTCCTAAATTGGGATTTTTACCAAGTCATATAGTTTGTTTTACTCAATGGGACAAAAAGAAAAAGAGAGTGTGCTGTTATTTCTTTTTCAATTTATATATGTCCCTTAGATTTCTTATCCCTCAAGTTAGGGTTGGAAAAGAAAGCTCAGATACTCTGGATTGTACAAGATAAATGCTTCTTTCATTAAAGATAAATTAAGATTGAGTCACCTGAGAAATCTAGATGGGAGGCACGCCTGGTTGCTCTTAGTTCAAGCCATTGATTCAAGTCTATACTGTTATTTATAAAATGCATATTTCTATTCCTAAAGCACACAATGTTCAATATCAAGTGAAGTTCTCTTAAGTTGGGAGGCTATGCTTAGAAGAAGCACAGCCACAAAAAAGGAATGGACTTACAAAACATTTTTGCAGCATGCATGTCCAACTCAGTGTAGTAATAACTTCAAAAGTTTTTATCTCTTGAAATGATAGTCAGTAATGATACTTAATATTTCACTAGCTTAAAAAGCAGATGATTCAAGAATACCATAATTTCATACTACTCAAAGCATTTTGTTTTATAGCTCTAGAAATATGCTAGTAAATTAAAAAATGTACTTAATATAATAAATCCAGATCTTGAAAGGCTAACATTTAAACCAGTACTACATCACGATAGTCTAAGCTTCAGGTTTATAATAATAAATTTATAATGGAAGTGGCTCTTTTCATTTTCTCTCTTTCCCACCTCACTGGTACCTCATTTTCCCAAATCTCAGTCCCATGAAGGCTTTGCAGCACAGCTGCTATCAGTTGGTAGAGTGCCAGGAGTTTCCATTGTCCTACAACAATGATTTGTTCCCAAAAAACTCGGTTCTCTTCTCCATTTGGGATATTCTGGTTAATGTAATTGTAATATATACCATACTTGGCTTACCAATTTTAAAGACCAAAGAACAACAGAATACTTATATTAAAATAGTAGTAAATGAAAATCAGTCTTTTTTCTTTTTGATCATTCCTTTAGGAATTGGATGCCCCCTCCAAGGGGCTCCAGGAAACCTGTTATAAATGTGATGGTAAAGCAGTAGCTTTTGCTAGAGAGATGTGATTGGCTAAACAGCACAGGTTGATACGTTTCATAAATTGAAGAAGAAAAAATGTAGCTGTGTAATTGCTACATTGTTGGGGGTGGTACCCAGAGCCAAGAGTTCTTATTTTAGCCAAATTATGTTTATGAAAATAGCTCTGGACTCTATGAAATGGCCACTCTCACTTTAATAGGGAGAAAAGGATGATAACTATCGATTTTGGAATTTTTCCCTACTGGGAGTAAAACCAGTGCCTCTGTAGTTATCCCCTTGAATGGAGTCTGCCTGGAGGGGAAGGGAAGGATTACTAGGAAATCACTCCTGCGCTCCTATGACACCTCCCACGTTTTCCCATTGTAGTACATAAACAACTAAGTGAGAGAGTACATGGTATTTGAGTTTGGATCGGTAATATCTTTTTGAAGGGGAAAGCTTCTGTGAACAAATGAAACAGCTCTGTGAACAAATGAAAGTCTGCCAGTTTTTCAATATTATGATGTTACCACTTCTTCTACCCCAATTTTAGACTGAACCTTAAACAAAAATGCAAACTAGAAATATTTTGATGCAGCTATGTTTGTAATTTTTGGTTGCTAATTCTACATGTATTTAAAAGCTGTTGAGTTAAAAGGTTTAGTTCAGTGGTAGAACACATGTTTAGCATGTGTGAGACCTGAGGTTCCATTCTCAGTGCTGCAAAAAATAAAAATAAAAATAAAAATAAAAATGAAATCTGGTAGTCCATAACCTGTTTAGGAGAAGGAGGGTGACCATGTGAAATATGTTTTATTTTAGAGAAAAAATAAGAGGTGATAATTCCTCATCCTCCTGAACTAAAATCAAGACTGCATTATGAGTGCACTGGGCCAGCTGGACACAGAGGACTTGAGGGAGGGTTCCTACAGTCTGAAGTGAATCCTTGCTAAAAACATGGAACTCAAAGTTATTTCTATAACGTTTTGTTACAATTTCAAAATTAAAACCTTGATTAAAATTTTCACTGATTTTTTTTTCCCCTTGATGTCAGGAGGCTCATAAAACATTGCATAGGTTTTTAACTGAATTTTTAAAGTTCAAAATAATGTCTGAAGCATGTCTGATATACTCTATGTAGTCCTTAGTAGCTGCATGATTATTAAAATTTGCTTCCTCCCACAAGATTAGATAATTGTAAACATATCAGCAAAAGGTATGTTAAAAAATCACCAGGGCTGGGGTTGTGGCTCAGTGGTACAGCGCTTGCCTAGCAGGTGTGAGGCATTGGGTTCAATCCTCAGCACCACATAAAAATAAATTAAAGGTATTGTGTCCATCTGCAACTAAAAATATTTTTTTTAAATCACCAGTTTGTCCCAATAAGTCAAATCTGTAGGTCAGTATATTTCAGTCATTTTAAAATATCATTTAAATATGCTTTTTATTGGATTGTTCATTTTTAGCTTATTCAGGATGTGTGTGTAAGAAAGAAGACTTAATAGATTTTTAAGGTTGTTGGAGTTTGCTAATCTTGCCAATATGAATTACATGTAAAAAATTTAATACTTCACAGGTGAAATAGCTGAATTTTTAGCATGTGTTCATAGTTTAGCTTATGATGAAAAGCCAAACTATCAGACGCTCAAGAAAATTCTGAACCCTGGTGGAATACCCTTAGGACCACTGGAGTTTTCCACTGAAGGACAGAGGGTACGTGTGTACTCTGCTCCTAATAAAAAAGTAAGTAACAAGCCTGGGATTGCCTCCGTGAAACTTTTCTATCAAATGAAGTTGTTTTAGAACTCATAACGAGCCTTACAACTCAGCTCCTTGCTCATTATATTTAATTCCTGTTTCCCCTAACTCAGCACCAACAAGGTAGTTGACCTGCGGTCTCTTAGAGTAGGCTCTGTAGCCTGCTGTGACCTGTGAAGGAAATGAAGCTGTCCTGATGTCCTGATCAGATTTGATTCATGAGAGACTCTATTTGCTTCTTTTCTTTGGGTTTTCTTCAGTTATTGCCCTTTGTTTTTCCCTCCCAGTTTGACCATAATTTGGTGTTGGATAATATTCTAAATGTTATCTGTATTGATTGATATTTTAATCCTTACAATTCTTTATTTACAAAAAGCTATCGAGGCTCCTCCTTTATTCAGCCATCTTCCATTGATTCCCTCTTAGAAGAAGAAAAAGGGATTAGAACTTGATACAAAGAATTAGGATTTAAAATTTTTTAAGCATGTTCAGTCTTTACACTCAGCATAGATCTGAGACTGCTATAAGCAATATTATTAGGTAGTTAAATGTCCATTTCTTTCTTGACTCTGTCCACATGCAAAAAAAAAAAAAAATGCGGAGGGCATTTTTTTTCCTGATGCATGTACAATAAGGTAAGGTCAGGATGCCATTCATTTTTAATATTTTTTATGAACTTTGGATCATCACAAGTGTTCATGAGCCAAGAATGCAGGATGCAAACTAATGTGACTGATAGGCTGCGAGATGAATGGTGAGTCAAGTATCAGTGCACAGATGGTTCTGATTTGCTGAATTTTGTAGCTGCTGCAACTGAAGACATAAAATATCCTTCTAGTCATAAATTAGCTCTTTGGAAGCAAAACCTTGGCACCAGAGCTTTACAACCTTCAATTAGTAGGAAAAGAAGTATTTGAATGACTGTGGTATTGACATCTGTAGGCCTGCATAGTAATCATTCCTAATAGAAGAGAATATCTGTTTGAGGAGGTTTTGCATGGCTAATTAACTACCAGTGAGAATATGTAATTTTTTCATGATCTCCTGATTGTCACCTTTCTCTCATGATACAATTACATTTTATTGTAGCAAGTGCCTCACAAACCAATTGTCAGCACTATTTACGTATTGCAGAAGGCAGAACAAAAGTTCATGTTTAATAAAAAGCCACTGGATTTTGATCTTGGTAATTACTGAGACTTATTTTAACAGTTTTATTGACTTTTGTATTTTTATCACTTTTCCAACAAAACAAAGAGCCATTTCCTTGACATAGTATTTCCCTTGCAGTAATGGTCACCACTTAATCTACACTAATTTAAGTAGAGTTTTTTTCTTTTTTGTAGTTTTTCAGTTTCATAAACTTAATTGAAATATAAAAAAAGTCATTTTAAAAACCAATAACTATATTCTCTGATATAAAACTCTGATTATTATCCACCAGAATTTTCAGTTTCATCAAATTCAAAGGGTGTTTGTTAGAAACCATTTTTACATGCAGAGAATAGAATATAAAACATTTTTGCCAGCGAGCCTCCATCAAAAATACTTTATTTCTTTTGATTAGAACAATTTGGTTATATGTAAAAAGAAACACTGTAATAACTTAAGAATAATATGCATTCTTAAGACCTTAGTTTTTAACAGTGTGATGAGACCAGTGTATAGATATTGAGATATATTTCACAGCAGATCAGTATTTAAATATTAATGACTTTATAATCTTTTAAGTGCACAAATTTATTTAATGTTAGTATAAAATATAGTTTCCTGGAAATTTCCAAAAGCAAAATATAACAATATGAACTATCCTGTGCTTATTCCTGAAAATGATACAAGTTAGAATGATTTCCACAGTTGATTCTTTCCATAACAGAAATGATTTAGAGCCAGAATGAATATTAACCACATGACCCCACATTTTCCTTTTTAGTCCTAAAATCCTCTTATTATTATAAAAGATTTCTTTTTACTCTGTATATAGATCATTGTAGTTAGTTAACAGACTAATGAATAAACTCTGGAGTTGTATTTTTTTTTTTTTTTACAAAGTCATTGAACCAGAAAAAGAATACAGATATAAATAAAATGTTTCCATGATTCATTATTCAAAGGGAAAAAGTTAATAATGTTCTTTCATTTAGAAAACTCCAAATTTACACTAAGGGAAATTTACCCCCTTTTAGCATACCACCATAAAAATCTCAGCACACTTATAACATCTTTTTGCAAAAGCAAAATGAGATATTTTTCTAATAGTTTTCCTGACATCCCACTGTTCCAGTAAATCAAGGCTTCCTTTTGAAGTCCTCAAATACTTTTACTGGACTTCAGTTACAAATGAGATTTTTTGGGGGGTATTTGCCTCAATCAAAATGATGGTATGTATAGCTGAAGTCACTTGCTAATAGTTCTGGCAGCTCCTGTAGTCACACTGTCAATCATATTAGAAGATTCTATCATCAAGGCTGCTGGAGTCTATTTATGCTACCCACAGAGATTTGGTGTGTGTGTGTGTGTGTGTGTGTGTGTGTGTGTGTGTATGCACATGTACACACATGTGAGACATGGAGTCCAGGGCCATGTCCCTGGAAAGCATGTGCTCTACACTGAGTACTGAGTACCCCAATTCCCCACCAAAATTTAATGTCCACAATTGGATGAAGAAACCAGATTTTAGTAAGAGCACTTATTGAGGTGAGCTAAAACTATAGAATTCCCAGACAAGAATGTCAAAGCAAATTGGAAAATGGTATTATTGAAGGCCCAAATTCAACCCTTGGATAATCTACTTCAAGAACTGGTAGATCCTTTTATTACTTTTTATCAATATGTCTCTCCTTATTGTGGTGCCTGAATCCATACTGTAATAGTGTAGACATTTTGGCATAATGAGCCATCCATTCTTCTTAAATGCTTTAACAAGGCAGAGGAGTAAAAATGCATTTCAGGCAGTAAGTTTGTTCCTTCATTCACCCTAAATCTGAGTTTTCCACAGCAAATCCAATGAGTATTATTGGTAATAGTAATTTGCAAAATTCTTTCCTGGGCTTTAATTCTCAAAATAGTTCTATTAACTTGTCTTCCTATTTATTTTCTATATATGAGAAAAGTGGCAATACAAATTTTTAATTAGAAGCACACTTTTATTGATTTTGGGGAGTCCAGAGGTATTCCTAATTGTAGAAAACAGTGTGACTTTCCAATGGAAAATTAAATTAAAACTACCTCATTTTGAATAGCTACTTTTTTGAAAATGGCACTTTTGGATAATGTTCTTCTGTTCAATTATGTGGGGTGCCTGAGCTGTTTTCTGTATTTTCATATCTTTGAGAAACAGAGAGTTGTACTTTGTTCACAATTAAGAATTAAATGTAGTCAGCCCACTTTCCTCTCATTTAAGTTTCCCCAGAATTAGAAATATCTCATAAACTGGATACAATTTGTTTATTAGCTAGAAGTGCCCATAGCAATGCAGCCTAACCATCCAACCAGTGATCGCATGTGCAGTAGGCACCATCTCTTCAAGGAAGCCTCACAGAGAGCCAAACTTATTTGGCCAAATTTTACTCTTATGTCAGAGGCTCCCAGGGTGAAAACTGGTACCTAAAACGCTTAGCATATAGGAGGTACTAAAATTCTCAATAATATCTCAACTAATAGAGAACTATATAATTGCAGCAATCCCACTTCTGAGTATATTTCCAAAGGAAATAAAATAATGATGTTTAAGAGATCTCTGCAGTTCCTATTTTTAATTTATTGATGCACTTCAGTAGATGAATTTTATATATTATTACAGTATTATTTACAATAACTAAGGTATGGAAAGAACATAGTGTTCACTTACAGATCAATAGACAAAATGTGTGTGTGAAATATTATCCAACCATAGAAAGAAGGAAAGTCTCCCATTTACAACAATATGGAAGAATCTGGAGGACATTGTGCTAAGTGGTATAAACCAGAAAGGGAAAGACAAATACTGTGTGGTATCACTTACATGTGGAATCTTAAAAAAGCAAAAGTTGCAGAAAGCAGAGAGTGGAATCATAGTTGCCAGCATCTGGGGGTTGGGGAAAATAAGGAGACATTCATCAAAGGGTCCAAACCTCCAATTGTAAGATGAGTTAATTACGGGAGTCTAATATATGACATGGTGACTGTAGTTAGTAAAACTGTATTATATACTTGATATCTGCTAATGGCGATGGATGAGCTGATGAACTTAATTTCAGCAATTTCACAAAGTATATGTATATCATAGCATGTCTTAAATATACAGTTTTGTCAATTATATTTTAGGGAAGATGGAGAAAAAAATCTTAATTCTTTATAATACAGAGCACGTTTTCACAATGATTACTAAGCTAGTCTTTTCAGTGAATCAAACAGTGTGCACCAACCTCAGGAGACCCTTTGTCTCTCACCAGAGGTATGATAGTACATTTATTACCAAGGTGACGTCACTGGAAGAATGGCTCAGAAGATGGTTACCCATCAATTTTCCCAGTAGTTTGAGATGGTTGAATGGTAAAATAAAGAATCCCTGAGTGATTAGGAAACATTTCCAATTTTCAGGTTACTGAAAGGCAGTAGTTTTGCCATTCTTTGATAAGCTGAGATCCGGGAGGAGGTGGAAATAAAGAATGGTGTTGTGACAACTGAGAGCTAGCCACAAAACACCAGCATATTTTAAAGGGATGGAATGAACACACTTGGCAATAGAAACTAAAAATCGAGAGACTACAAATTAAGGCTCTGTTTGCCCAGCCAATGTAATTTATTCTCTGTCTTGGCACTGGCTACTCCATTATTTCCCTTTGTGCTGTTCCTGTCTTCTGCTCCCTATTTAACCCATGAAAAAAGGTGATGGCACTTTCAGCTGCTGTAAACATGAAACTGCTGAACAAATACTTCACATAAGGACCTTCACGTAGCTTTCAATCTTCCAGCTGTATTGTAGGATCTGCCCTTCTATTTCTGTGTCTCTTCAAGGTTATTGAGAGTCAGCCATCCCCCAGATAGCACCATGGTGTGAAAGAGAAACCTTAGAGACAGCAAGCTTGTTGCAGAAGTTAACCTCTGGTACTGGCACGCTGTACTAGATGACATGAACCGTTACTCATCTTGCTCACAGGTTAAACTACCTGCAAAAAGCAAGGAGCATCATCATCTCCTTCTCTACTTTCACATTAATTAGACTCACTTCAACGAGAGGAAACTAAGATTTTAATTAATAAGAAATTAAACTACAAAGATATACTGGATCCACCCCAGCAAAGGTTAATAATGAATTCACATGCAGTGAAAAATGTGACAATTTTCCAGAAAAAAATGCCATTTTTCAGTAAGCACATTATCTGTAGAGATAATTTCTAAAGAATGCATAGCAGTGACATTAATTTTAATTGTTCTTGTCCCATTGATGAGAAAGGGTCTGGAACTCGCTGACTTCAGTATTTTTTCTATAATGTTCATTGTTGTTTTCTTTTTTCTGTCTTTGTTACGGTGTGGCAAATTTAGGATTTTAAAGAATTTGAAATATCAAATTTTGTTACAAATCATTTCTTCACACCAACAGGTTGATTCCCAAAAGGCTGTGACAAAGCAAGGTAGTCAGATGCAAGAGAAGTTAATAGAAAAAGTTCACAGTGAGAGAAGTGCTGAGTCCTTTGCAACACGGAGAAGAGTGCCAGACCAGGACCAGCTGAGCGGATCCAGGAACAGAGACACAGCTCAGGTGAGGGGGTGGGTTGGGATTTATTTTGTTCTGCTTAATGCTACATTAGAGTACTCCCTTTGGGAATAAAGATCATTTATTTTTTCCTAAGGTCCAAGGTTGTATGGTTTTGTTAAATGAAAAGGGACAGAGATATCCTATCTAGCTGATAAAAATAAATGCAGCTGACACTAGTTATTATGGAAACAGTAACATTGAGCATATTTGTGTACTGATCTGGTTTCTTCCTTCATCCTAAGAATGTAATGAAGTGCACTTAAATTTCTTACGCCATCTATGATGCATCAGGGACTCTTAACAGACATATTCTATACTTTTACATTGGTTCTTCAAGTCCAACCCTTACAATTAAACATAAGCGACGTGTTTTCCTATCAGTAGGTTGTATTTTAAAGTGATATATTTTTCATATCGTGTGATCCTTTAATTGGCTGGATAGTGACTCACCTTTTGCAGAAAGCTCACTTAAGTAACAGTAAAAATCCTTCCTAATCCAACCATTTTTGATAAAAAGCAGCATACAATATATTTCTATCTGGGCTGAAAAAATGTTTAATTTTGTCAAAATGGCCAGCATTTTATATGATTTATATGACATCATTTTCCTCGAATGATTTGAAGAAGTTTATAATATGAATAGGATAATATAATACCACCTTTTATACCCTCTGTTCCAGAAAAAATTGATATATCTGAGAGCCGAGGTGCTAATCACTAAACTGAGCACTGAATTTGGCTCTGAACTTCTTGGCAGCTAGGTCAAAATTTAAGCATAGTAGTTATGTATTCCTCAGCCAGCAAGCAAATACATTTAGAGAGAAGCTCCTCTTTTAGTGCTGGGAGGAATCTTTTACCTTATTCTGATATAAATAGTAGCAGTTTGTTGTTTGAGTTTTTGTAAAGGAATCTACTTCAAATAGGCATATTTTGTAGTTCCAATTTATAAAATTAAAGACATATTGCTTAGTGACAAAATTGAGAAAATGCTAAATCTTCAGTGAGAATCTCTCAACTCTTGCTGTTCACCAGAATCACCTGGCAGGGAGGAGCTATAAAAATATTGATACCTGGATTCAGGTAAAGAAACAAATTCATTTGGCTAAACTGGCAGTGGGATTTTTGGTGTAGATTTTGTCACTTCAACAAGAGAAAGCTGAGATTTTAATTAATAAGAAATTAAAATACAAAGATATACTGGATCCACCCCAGCAAAGGTTAATAATGAATTCACATGCAGTGAAAAATGTGATAGTTTTCCAGAAAAATGCCATTTTTCAGTAAGCACATTATCTGTAGAGATAATTTCTAAAGAATGCATAACAGTGACATTAATTTTAATTGTTCTTGTCCCATTGATGAGAAAGGGTCTGGAACTCGCTGACTACAATATTTTTCTATAATGTTAATTGTTGCTTTCTTCTTTCTGTCTTTGTTACAATGTAGCAAGTTTAGGATCTTAAAGAATTTGAAGTGTCAAATTCCATTATAAATCATTACTTCACACCAACAGGTTGATTCCCAAAAGGCTGTGACAAAGCAAGGTAGTCAGATGCAAGAGAAGTTAATAGAAAAAGTTCACAGTGAGAGAAGTGCTGAGTCCTTTGCAACACGGAGAAGAGTGCCAGACCAGGACCAGCTGAGCGGATCCAGGAACAGAGACACAGCTCAGGTGAGGGGGTGGGTTGGGATTTATTTTGTTCTGCTTAATGCTACATTAGAGTACTCCCTTTGGGAATAAAGACCATTTATTTTTCCTGAGGTCCAAGGTTATCTGGTCCTGGGCTTCTCTTATTTGGTAGACTTTTGATGGCATCATCAGTTTTATTACTTGAAATTCATCTGTTTAAATTGTGTATGCCCTCCCGATTCAGTTTGGATAGGTCATATGTCTCTAGAAATTTTGGAGTACAAATTTTCAAAATAGTTTCTGATTATCTTTTGTATTTCATCAGTGTCAGTTGCAATGTTTCCTTTTTCATTGTGAATTTTAGTAATTTGTTTTTTCTCTCTTCTTTAGCATGACTAAGCATTTATCAATTTTATTTATGTTTTCAAAGAACCAACTTTTGTTGATTTTTTTGGATTGTTTCCTTGATTTCAGCTTAATTATGTCCCATCTTCTGCTTTTGGTGTTGATTTGTTCTTTCTCTAGGGCTTTGAGATATGATGTTAGGTCATTTATTTGTTCACTTTTTATTCTTTTATTGAATGAGCTCAGTTCAGCTAACTTTCCTCTTAGCACTGCCTTCATGGTTTCCCAGAGATTCTGATATTTTGTATCACTATTCTCATTTATCTCTAAGTATTTTTTATTTCATGCCTAATTTCTTTGACTATCAATTAGTCATTTGGTAGCATATTATTTAGTCTCCAGGTGTTAGAGTAGCTTCTATTTTTTTATTTTATCAATTGATTTCTAATTTCATTCCATTATGATCTGATACAATGCCAGGTATTATCTCTATTTTGTTGTGTTTGATAAGAGTTGTTTTGTGGCCTAAGAAATGGTCTATTTTAGAGAAGGGTCCATGTGCTACTGAGAAGAAAGTGTATTTCCTCATTGATGGATGAAATATTCTATATATATATCTGTTCAGTCTAAATTATTAATTTTATTTTTAGTTCTGTAGCTTCTTTATTTAGTATTTATTTGGAAGATATGTCCAGTGGTGAGAGAGGTATGTTGAAGTTAACCAGTATTATTGTTATGGTGTATTTGATTCTTGAAATTGAGAAGGGTTTGTTTGATGTATGTAAATGCTCCATTGTTTGGGGCATAAATATTTACAATTATTATGTCTTATTGATATTTAATTCCCTTAAGTAGTATGAAATGTTCTCCTTTGTCCCTTCTGATTAAGTTTGGCTTGAAGTTCACTTTACCTGCTATGAAAATAGAAACCCCTTGTTTATGAGTAAATGATGTTTGTTTCCATCCTTTTACCTTCAGTCTTTGGATGTCTTTGCCTATGAGGTGAGTCCCCTGGAGACAGCATATTGTTGGGTCTTGTTTTTAAATCCAATCTGCCAGTCTGTGTCTTTTGATTGTTGAGTTTAGGCCATTTACATCCCATATTATTTTTGAGATATGATTCCCTGTCATTTTGATTTATTTCTGTTTTTTTAATTTGAATTAGTTTCTCCTTTGATTATTCTTCTAGCACAGTTTCTTCCTTTGCTGGGTTTCACTTTTATTTTTCATTTCTTCTTCGTGAAAGATTTTATTATGTTTTTAGTGCTTCTAGTTCTGAATTATTTTAATTTTTGTTTGGAAGGCTTTTATTTCATTGTCAATTCTAAGCTTAATTTTGTGGGGTATAGTATTCTTGGCTGACATCCATTTTCTTTCAGAACTTGGTATATGTTATTCCAAGACCTCCTCTCTTTAAGGGTCTGGATTGAGAAATGAGCTGAGACACAGATTGGTTTCCCTCTAAATGTTACCTGTCCTTTTTCTGTAGCAGCTTTGAAAATTCTATCCTTATTCTGTATGTTAGGCATTTTCATAGTAATGTGCCTTGGTTTTGGTCTGTTGTAATTTTGTATATTTGGGATCCTGTAAGCCTCTTGTATTTGATTTTCCATTTCATTATTTAGGTTTGGAAAATTTTCTGATATTATTTTATTGAAAAGATTGTGCATTCCTTTGGTTTGTATCTCTGAGCCTTCATCTATTCTGATGAATCTTAAATTTGGTCATTTCAGCTTATCTCATTTTTTAGAAGATCTGTTTATGGTCTCGTAACATCTTTTCTCCACAGTGAACTTTGTTTTCAAGATTATATATTTTGTCTTCATTGCCTGAATCACTTGTTTTCCAAGTGATTTAGACTGTTGGTGATGCTTTCCATAGAAATTGTATTTGGTTTAGTGATTCCATCATTTTGAGGATTTCTGCTTGATTTTTTTCAGAATCTCTATGTCTTTATTGAAGCGATATATCATTCCTGTATTTCCTCTCTGATTTCACTCCTTACATCATCCTTTACCTCGCAGCTCAGTTTAACTAGGTATATTCTAAACTCCTCTGACATTTCTTCCACTGTGATGTGGATGGATTCTGTGTTTGGAGTATCTTGGTTTGTTTGGGGCAATTTGTTCCCTTGCTTTTTCATGTTGTTTGTGTGTCTACTCTTCTAACAGTATGGATCTAAGGAAGGAGAGTTTCTACTCTGTGGATTTATAGTGTCCCTGAAGGTTTCCAGTACCTCACTGTTTAGGGTGAGACAAATAACAACAACCAATGCAAACAACATACAGCATTAAACCAAATAGTTCCTGTTATGACATCGACAATGTTAATTGTCACAGTAAACAGAAATTATATGATCAGTTATTGCCTACAATAAAAATAGTAAGTTTGCAAAAGTGTTTACAATTTCAAATGGTGAACAGTGAGAGAATAGAAGTGATGAAGGATGTGATGATTGTGAGGGAGGAGGAGAGAAAATAGAAGTAAAAAATTAAAGGAACGATGCAAGAACAATAGATTGGCTATTAGTGGAATAAAAAAAATCAAGGGAAACAGGTGAGGGAAATATATTATATATATATATAGTAAAAATCAAAAATAAAAGTAAGAATACAAAACAAAATTGAAAAATATTAATTAAACATTCTGTCCTCAAAAAACTGATCCATGAAAAATTACTGGCTGTAAAAATGCTAGAAATTAGAAAAAAATCAAATATGAATATATTTGAATGTCATGAACCATTAAGGACAAATTAAACAGTGAAAAGGGAAAAAAAAATCTCAAAAGTTAAAGAATTGTTTCCGTTGGAATCCAAATGATTCTCAGCTTCTCTTCTCAGCAGTGTTAGGTGGGCTCCTCTGGAGTCTGATGCTCTACCCTCCAGATTGCTGGAGTGAGTGGTAATCCCATAGGTGGAATTCCTGGAGGTGAGTTTTAGGCTTAGATGGGCTCCAGACTCTTTAACATTTGGTCTGGAGATTTTAAATCAGTTCATCTCCCAGGACTCAGTTATTTCCAGTCCACACTGGAAGACTGCATCTCTCCTGGGTTCCATGGCTGTGGTGGAGGAGTCAATTCTTAGTCCACTATGTCACCTGCAGACCCCACTTTTCCTGGTTTAAAGTTCAGTCAAATTCCTGGCCAGGTGTGTCTCTCCCAGCTGGTCCTGCAAGCAGCCAGACTGGAGTGGAAGGGGAAGAACCAGGTGGGTTTCCATGACTAAAATTCCCCTGTGTAAAATTCTGTTCACATTTGATTTTCTCCTGGTCACTTATGCAGCTCTTAGTCTTGCAGTATGGGTTTGCCAGTCCGGTATTTTGGGCCAAACGCAGGTTTGCCAGGAACCAGCCCCCTCAGCTGCCTGCACCATGCCACAGCTGCAAAATGATTGCTTCCTCTGTCCTCTGCATGCAGGTGGGAAAGACTTAGCTTCTTTCCTACACAGGGATATTGTGCAGCACACCTTTCCATTTAGGCAGGGACTTTGATCTCTGAACTCTCCATACCCAGACACATCTCAGGCCTCCTAAAAATGTGAGTTCTTTCAATTCCCTTATCCTTTTGCTTTCCTCACAGAGGTGTCTGGCTGGTGTCTCTGGCACAGCAGCAGCAGCTATACCACTGGGGATTTCTTCCTCATTTTATTATATCCAACATCCTGAGTCCATGATCTGCATTGAATGTCCAGTTTAAAATTCCAGTAAAGCCCCCACTCCCCATTTTTTTTGTTTCTTGTTTACCCACCTTGTTGTGAAGCTGCCTATCTGCTTTCTAGGTTTCATGCCATGGAGCAGCCAGGAAAGCAACCTTCTCTATTCCGCTATCTAGAAACCCCTCCTGCTGCATGGTTTTTAGAAGGATTAGTTTTAGCTTTCATTTTTGGTCTATGATCCACTCAGATCACTTCTTGGGTATGATGTGTCATAGTAGTTGAGGTTCATTCTTCTCCATATAGCTAGCTGGTTGTCTCACTGTAGCATCATTCATCAAAATGACTTCCCTTTCCTTAATTGAATGTCTTTGGAGCTTTTTTAGAAGTGAGCTAAGTGTATAAACATTGGCCTATTTTAGATTCTATTTTCTTCCATTCTGTTTGTCTTACACCAGTACCACACTGCATTGATTACCTTAACTTTACAGCAAATACAAGTCCATCTTTTTCTTTAAGAAAGCTTTGGCCATTTTAGGTCCTGGTCTCCTCCATAAAATTTAAGAATCAGCTTGTTAATTTCCACTAAAGAAGCACAATGGGATTTTCAATGGATGTATATGAATCTAAAAATCAGGGAGAATTGGCATCCCACCATCAGTGAGTACTCAAGTGCTTAAACCTGGTACTTCCCTTTAATCTTTAATTTCTCTCAACAAAAGTTTGTAGTTTTCAGTAGATAACTTGCACATCTTCCATTAAAATTGTCTGTACATATTTCACTTTTTGATCTTATTAATAATAACATTTAATATTAATATTTGTTATTTGTTGCTGGCATACAGAATAGAATGGAATGGTTCATTTTATATTATACCTAGGACTGTCCTAAATTTACTTAATTGTTCCATTATTTTTACTTTATAAATCTTCAAGAATTTCTATGTAGTTAATCATAATGTCTATGAATTAAAAGTTTATTTCTTTTCCTCCAACATACATGCCTTTAATTTGGCTTTCGGTTTTGTTTTTTGTTGCTAGTATCTCTAGTACTACACCAAATAGAAGTTATCAGAGTGGGCATCCCTGCTCATTTCTACTCTTATTAGGAAAGCATTCGTTGTTAGCTGTGAGTTTTTCCTAAGTGCTTTTTATTAAGCTGAGGATATTTTATCACATTTGTTGTTTGCTGAAATATCAGTTGAAATCATGAAGTGGGTATTAAATGCTTTTTTGAGATCTATTGACATGATCATATGATTTTTCTCCTTTATTAGTTGGGATGAATCACATTGATTTTTTAATGTTAAATCAACCATTTATTTCTGGGATAAATCCACTCAGGATGTGTTATCTTACTGCATTCTATTCACTGAATTTCAATTTCATTAAGGATTCTTATATCTATGTTTATAAGAGATAATGGTGTGTAAATTTCTTTTCTCCTAATATCCTTGTGTGGTTTTGTTGTCAGGATCATTATGAATTTTTTGAGTTGAAATTGTTCCCTCTATTTTCAGAAAACATTTTTGAGAGATCTTTCTTGAATGCTAGTTAGAATTTAGCTTGAAACCCATCTGAGTTGAGAGTTTTGTTGTAGAAATAATTTTAATTATTAGTTTACTTTCTTTAACAGATACAGTGATCATTAGATTTTTATTTTCTTCTTGCATCAGTTTGGTAATTTATATCATACAAGAAATTTGCTAATCTCACATAAGTTCTTTAATTAATCAGTGTGGTTATAACATTTTCTTAATATCCTTTTAATAACTCCAACATCTGTAATGATGTCCCCTCTTTCATTCCTGATGATTATAATTTTGGTTTCTTTTATCCAGATTCAAACTGAGGTTTTAATATTTTCATTGATCTTTTCAAAGACCAATTATTTTCTTAATCTACTGTTGTTTTGTTTTCTATTTTACTATTTATCATTTCCTTTCTTCTTATTTTTTGTTCTTTCAAGCATCAATGTGAAAACTGAAGTCATTGATTTTAATTTTTTTTCTAAAGTATACACTTAGAACTATAAATGTTTGAGCCTTGTTAACTGTGTTTTCCAGGTTTTCATATATAGTGTTTTCATTATTATTTGGTTGAACATATTTTCTAATTGCACTTGACTTAAATTTTGAAACACAGATTTTTTAGAGGTATGTTAATTCTGAAATGTTTTGGAGATTTTTCCGGGTCATTTTGTTATCAATTTCTAACTTAATTTTGTTATAATCATAGATCATGTGCTGTATTATTATAATCCTTTAAAATTAGTGAAACTTATTTAATCACCCAGCAGAAATTCAAATGTGATGAATGTTCCTTGTGTATTTTTTTAAAATATGTATTCTGAAGTGTGGGTGTACTGTTCTTTAAATGTTAATCAGTTTAAATTGTTTGAAAGAGTTGCTCAGATTTCTGTAGTCTTCCTGTTTTATTTCATCCTTTTATTTTTAATGTCAGTGCATTATATATAATATTGGAGTTCATTGTGACATATTCATATATGCATATAAAATAATTTCTTACAATTCATTCCCCAGTATGCACATGCTTCTCCACCTGTTATCCTTCCTCAACTCTTCCAGTCTTCCTTCTGTTTACTTACAAGTAATTTTTTTTCATTTGTGCATTATAATTATATAGATGGAATTTATTTTAGTATATTTGTATAAGCATTTAGGATAATTTGGTCAACTTTATTCCGTAGTTCTTCCCCTTTCTATCTTTTCTTTCCTCCCATTAGCTCTCCTTCCTCTCCCCTACCAATCTCCCTTCTATTTTTGAGATTCCCCTTTTTTCTCTCTAACTTTTACATATGAGCGAAAACATTTGACCCTGGATTTTGAGTCTGCCTTATTTCACTTAAGATGATGTTCTCTAGTCCCATCCATTTTCCTGCAAATGACATAAATTCACTCCTTTTTTAGAGCTGAGTAGCCCATTTTGTACAAGTACCTTATTTTCTTTATTCAGTGATCTGTTGACAGACATCTAGGTTGTTTCCATAACTTGTATATTGTGAATTGCACTACTATAAACAATGGAATACTGTATTGCAATAATATGCTGATTTTTTAAAAATAAATTCTAAGGAGAACAGCTGGATCATAAGGTAGATACATTCCTAGTCCCTTGAAGAATCTCCATACTGATTTCCACAGTGATTGTACTAATTTACAGTCCCACCAATAATGTATAAGTGTTTCTTTTCATCAATATCCTGGCCAGCACTTATTTATCTTCTTGATGGCTGCCATTCTAACTGGGCTGCAATGAAATCTTGGTGTAGTTTTGACTTCCATTTCCTTGATTAGTAATGGCATCAAACTTTTTTGATGTATTTGTTCATCATTTGTATTTCTTCTAAGAAATTTCTAATTCATTTGCCCATTTACTGATTGGGTTATTTGCTGTTGGGTTTTTTTGTTTGTTTGTTTGTTTTTGGTGGGGGGGACTTATTTCTTTATGTATTTTAGGACTTTTTTTTTTCTACTTCTATGAATAATGTTATTAGAATTTTGATCAGTTTTTTGTTTGTTTTTGGTAGTGGGGATCGAACATAGGGGCACTTTAATACTGAACTACATTCCCATCCTTTAATGTTTTATTTTAGGATAGGGTCTCATTAATTTGGTAAGGGTCTCACCAAGTTCCTGAGACTGACTTCGGACTTGTGATCCTCCTATCATTGCCTTCCCAAGTTATATGGAATGATAGGCATGTGCCAGCACACCATGCCCTTTCATCTTCAAAGATCTTCAATTTCTTTCTTCAGTGTTCTGTAATTTTCATTGTAGAGGTCTTCCATTCTTTGATTAGATTCATTCTGTTTTTTTTTTAATGGACTATTGTAAACGGAATTATTTTTCCTGATTTCTTTTTCATTGGGTTTTTTATTCATGTATAGAAAAGTTCTTCATTTTGGTATGTTGATTTTGTATCCTGATACTTTGCTGATTTTGTTTATCAGCGCTAAAAAGTTTTCTGGTGGAGATTTTTGGGTCTTCAAAGTATAGAATCAATCCTATCATCTGCAAACAGTGATGAATTTAATTTCTTCTTTTCCTATTTGTAGCCCTTCAACTTCATTCTCTTGCCTAATTGTTCTAGCAAAAATTGCAAGAATTATACTGAATAGCAGTGATGAGAGTGGACATCCTTGTCGTGTTACTGTTTTTAGGGGAAAAGTTGAAAGCCGATGTTGGCTTTGGGTTTGTTATATATAGCATTTATAATGTTGAAGTTAGTTTCTTCTATCTATTGTGTATACATTGTTTTTTTTTAATTTATAAATCTTATACATATATTTCTTTTTTTTTATTTACTTATTGATTCATTGAACACAAATGGAGTACAGCTATTGTTTCAAGGGTTGTACAAAGTAGAGTCACACCATCTGTGCTTTCTTGCATGTACACAGGGCAATGATATCTGTCACACACTCTGTTATTGATTTTACCCCCCACCCGCCCCCACCCCTCCCTTCCCTCTATGCTAGCTATCTTTCCTCCATTCTTGCCATCTTTCCCCCCCCCCACATTATGCATCATCATTCATTTATCAGAGAGACCATTCGGCTTTTGGATTTTTGGGATTGGCCGATCTCACTTAGCATAACAGTTTCCAACATCATCCATTTACCTACAAATGTCATAATTTTATTCTTCTTTATGGCTGAGTAATATTCCATTGTGTATATATACCACAGTTTCTTTATCCATTCATCTACTGAAGGGCATCTAGGTTGATTCCATAATCTAGCTATTGTGAATTGAGCAGCTATGAACATTGATGTGGCTGCATCACTGAGGCAATCTGATTTTAAGTCCTTTGGGTATAAGCCAAGGAGTGGGATAGCAGGGTCAAATGGTGGATCCATTCCAAGTTTTCTAAGGAATCTCCACACTGCTTTCCAGAGTGGCTGCACCAACTTGCACTCCCACCAGCAATGTATGAGTGTACCCTTTTCCCCACATCCTCGCCAACACCTGTTGTTGCCTGTGTTCTTGATAAAAGACATTCTAATTGGGGTAAGATGAAATCTTAAGGTGGTTTTGATTTGCATTTCTCTTATAACGAGTGATGTTGAACATTTTTTCATAAATCTGTTGATTGCTTGTAGATCTTCCTCTGTAAAGTGTCTGTTCATTTCCTTGGCCCATTTATTGATTGGGTTATTGGTGTTCGTGGTGTAAAGATTTTTGAGTACTTGGTAGATTCTGGAGATTAGTGCTCTGTCCGAAGTGTGTGTGGCAAAGATTTTCTCCCACTCTGAAGGCTCTCTCTTCACATTGCTGATTGTTTCCTTTGCTGAGAAGAAGCGTTTTAGTTTGACTCTATCCCAATCATTGATTCGTGCTTTTATTTCTTGCGCTTTGGGAGTCATGTTAAGGAAATCTGGTCCTAGGCCAACATGATGAAGATTTGGACCTATTTTCTCTTCTATTAGGTGCAGAGTCTCTGGTCTGATTTCTAGGTCCTTGATCCACTTTGAGTTGAGTTTTGTACAGGGTGAGAGATATGGGTTTAGTTTCATTTTGCTGCATATGGATTTCCAGTTTTCCCAGCACCATTTGTTGAAGAGGCTGTCTTTTCTCCATTGCATGTTTTTGCCTCCTTTGTCAAGTATGAGATACCCGTACTTATTTGGGTTTGTCTCTGTGTCCTCTATTCTGTACCATTGATCTACCTGTCAATTTTGGTACCAATACCATGCTGTTTTTGTTACTATTGCTCTGTAGTATAGTTGGAGGTCTGGTATTGTGAAACCCCCTGCTTCGCTCTTCTTGCTAAGGATTGCTTTAGCAATTCTGGGTCTCTTATTCCTCCAAATGAATTTCATGATTGCTTGCTCTATTTCTATGAGGTCCATCATTGGGATTTTAATTGGAATTGCATTGAATTTGTATAGCATTTTTGGAAGTATGGCCATTTTGACAATATTAATTCTGCCTATCCAAGAACATGGATGATCTTTCCATCTTCTCAGATGCTCTTTAACTTCTTTCTTTAGTGTTCTGTAGTTCTCAGTGTAGAGGTCTTTCACATCTTTTGTTAGATTGATTCCCAAATATTTTATTTTTTTTTGAGGTTAATGTGAATGGCGTAGTTTTCCTAATTTCTCTCTCAGAGGATGCATCACTTACGAATAAAAATGCATTAGATTTATGAGCATTAATTTTATATCCTGCTACTTTGCTGAATTCATTAATGAGTTCCAGAAGTTTTCTGGTGGAATTCTTAGGATCTTCTAGATAGAGAATCATGTGATCAGCAAATAGGGATAGTTTGATCTCTTCTTTTCCTTACATGGTGAGCTTACAGATCGGAAGCTCACCATGTA
>JAJEJO010000815.1:737860-773486 GCA_020662805.1 Glaucomys volans
GTAGTGTTGAAAGAGGGCATCCCTGCCTTGTTCCAGTTCTCAGGGGGAATGCTTTCAATTTTTCTCCATTTAGAATGATGTTAGCTGTGGGCTTGGCATAAATGGCCTTTACCATGTTAAGGAATGTCCCCACTATCCCTATTTTTTCTAGTGTTTTGAGCATGAATGGGTGCTGTATTTTATCAAATGCTTTCTCTGCGTCTATTGAAATAATCATGTGGTTCTTGACCTTAAGTCTGTTAATGTGGTGAATTACATTGATTGATTTCCGGATGTTGAACCAACCTTGCATCCCTGGGATGAAACCCACTTGATCATGGTGCACTATCTTTTTAATATGTTTTTGTATGCAATTCGCTAAAATTTTGTTAAGAATTTTTTGCATCAATGTTCATTAGAGATATGGGTCTGAAATTTTCTTTCCTTGATGTGTCCTTCTCTGGTTTTGGTATCAGGGTGATATTAGCTTCATAGAATGAGTTTGGAAGGGTTCCCTCCTCCTCTATTTCATGAAATACTTTGAGGAGTATTGGAATGAGCTCTTCTTTGAAGGTCTTGTAGAACTCGGCTGTGAATCCATCTGGTCCCGGACTTTTCTTTGTAGGCTTTTGATGACTTCCTCTATTTCATTGCTTGAGATTGATCTATTTAAGTTGTGTATGTCCTCCAGATTCAGTTTGGGTGGCTCATATGCCTCTAGGAACCTGTCGATGTCTTCCAGGTTTTCTATTTTGTTGGAGTATAAATTTTCAAAGTAGCTTCTTATTATGTTTTGTATTTCAGTTGTGTCTGTTGTAATATTTCCATTTCCATCACGGATTTTAGTAATTTGGAGTTTCTCCCTCTCTTTGTTAGCGTGGCTAAGGGTTTATCAATTTTATTTATTTTTTCAAAGAACCAACTTTTGGTTTCGTCAATTTTTTGAATTGTTTCTTTTGTTTCAATTTCGTTGATTTCAGCTCTGATTTTGATTATTTCCTGTCTTCTACTACTTTTGGTGATGATCTGTTCTTCTTTTTCTAAGGCTTTGAGCGGTAATGTGAGGTCATTGATTTGTTGACTTTTCATTCTTTTATTAAATGCACTCTCTGCAATGAACTTTCCTCTTAGCACTGCTTTCATGGTGTCCCAGAGATTTCGATATGTTGTATCTTTATTCTCGTTGACCTCTAAGAATCTTTTAATTTCCCCCCTAATGTCTTCTGTTATCCATGTATCATTCAATAGCATATTATTTAATCTCCAGGTCTTGGAGTAGTTTCTGTTTCTAACTTTCTCGTTGATGTCTAATTTCATTCCATTATCATCTGATAGTATACAAGGTAATATCTCTATGTTTTTGTATTTGTTAAGAGTAGCTTTGTGGCATAACATATGGTCTATTTTAGAGAAGGACCCATGTGCTGCTGAGAAGAAAGTGTATTCGCTTTTTGATGGATGGAATATTCTATATATGTCCGTTAAGTCCAAATTAGTGATTGTGTCATTGAGTCCTATAGTTTCTTTATTCACTTTTTGTTTGGAAGATCTGTCCAACGGTGAGAGAGGAGTGTTAAAGTCTCCGAGTATTATTGTGCTTTGGTCTATTTGATTCCTGAAATGGAGAAGGATCTGATTGATATACATGGATGCGCCATTGTTTGGTGCATAAATATTTATGATTGTTATGTCCTGTTGATTTATGCTACCTTTAAGCAATATGAAATGTCCTTCTTTATCCCTTCTGACTATCTTTGGTTTGAAGTCTGCTTTGTCTGAAATGAGAATGGAAACCCCAGCTTTTTTACTCAGTCCGTGTGCATGGTATGCTTTTTCCCAACCTTTCACCTTTAGTCTCTGGGCATGTTTTTCTATGAGATGAGTCTCTTGAAGGCAGCATATTGTTGGGTCTTTCTTTTTAATCCAGTCTGCCAGTCTATGTCTTTTGATTGATGAGTTTAGGCCATTTACATTCAGGGTTATTATTGAGATATGACTTGTATTTCCTGTCATTTTAGCTTTTTTAGGGTTTTTAGCTTAACTTTGTTTCTCCTTTGATGGACTCTTTCTTTAGGGTAGTTCCTCCCCATGGTGACCGAGATTGTTATTTTTCATTTCTTCCTCTTTGAATATTTTGTTGAGAATGTTTTGTAGGGCAGGCTTTCTCTTCGTGAATTCTTTAAGCTTTTGTTTATCATGGAAGGATTTTATTTCGTCATCAAATCTGAAGGTAAGTTTTGCTGGATATAAGATTCTTGGTTGGCATCCGTTTTCTTTCTGAGCTTGAAATATGTTGTTCCAGGCCCTTCTTGCTTTTAGGGTCTGGGCTGAGAAATCTGCTGATATCCGTATTGGTTTCCCCCTGTAGATAATCTGCTGCTTTTCTCTCGCAGCCTTTAAAATTCTATCTTTGTTTTGTATGTTAGGTATTTTCATTATAATGTGCCTTTTTGTGGATCTGTTGAAATTCTGTGCGTTTGGTGTCCTGTAGGCCTCTTGTAATTGATTTTCCATCTCATTCATCATATTTGGGAAATTTTCTGATATTATTTCATTGAACAGATTGTTCATACCCTTGGTTTGTATCTCTGTGCCTTCCTCAATCCCAATAACTCTTAAATTTGGTCTTTTCATGATGTCCCATATTTCTTGGAGGGTTCGTTCATGATTCCTAACCATCTTCTCTGTTTGTTCGACTTTGTTTTCAAGATTAAATATTTTGTCTTCATTGTCTGTGGTTCTGTCTTCCAAGTGATCTATTCTATTAATTATGCTTTCTATTGAGTTTTTAACTTGGTTGATTGTTTCCTTCATTTCCTTGTTTTCTTCAAGGATTTCTGTTTGCTTTTTTCTCAGAACTTCTATCTCTTTATTGAAATGATTTTTTGCTCCTGAATTTGCTCTATTAGCCGATTATTCATAGCCTGAATCTGCTTTCTCGTCACCTCATTCTCTTCTCGGATCATTTTAATTATGAACATTCTGAACTCCATTTCTGTCATTCCCTCTACCGTGCTGTCCTTAGGATCTCCTGATGCACCATCCAGGTTTGTTTGGGACACTTTCTTCCCATGTCGTCCCATGCTGCTCATATATCCTCCCCTCTAGTAGTGCAAATCAGAGGGATTGCAGCTTTCCTGTAAAGAACCAGAGCGTCCCTGCAGATTTCCAGCAACTCACCAGATGTTTGAGAGGTGCTTGATCAAGTGGTGAACCAAGATAGCCGCTATCTCACAACCTCCAGGTTGGGAATGATCAATGTTTCTGGGCAGAGGCAACCAGGAGATGCCGTACTGTGTCCCTGGAGCCGCAGTGCCGTGTCCCTGGAGCCGCAGCACCGTGTCCCCGCGAAAGGGGTGGGCTTAGGTCTGAGGGCTCAGAGAGGTCAGAATGGAGTCTCTCCGCCAGGGAAGCTGTAGAATGGCGCCGACCGGGCCCAAATTCCCCGCTGGGGCCGGCAAGCAGCTCCGTTCCCGGGTAAATCTCAGCTGAAGCCGCAGCGCTGAAGTCGCAGCGCTGTGTCCCCGCGGGAAGGGGTGGGCTTAGGTCCGAGGGCTCAGAGAGGTCAAAATGGAGTCTCTCCGCCAGGGAATCTGTAGAATGGCGCCGACTGGGCCCAAATTCCCCGCTGGGGCCGGCAAGCAGCTCCGCTCCCGGGTAAATCTCAGCTGAAGCCTATACATTGTTTTTAACATGAATGAGTAATGAATTTTGTCAAAGGCTTTTTCTGCATCTGTTGAAGTGATCGTGTGATTTTTGTCCTTAATTCTAGTTATGTGATGAATCATAATTATTGATTTTAGAGTATTAAACAACCTTGAATTCCTGGAATGAATCCAACTTGATCATGATCTACAATTTTCTTAATGCATTTTTGAATGCAGATTGCTAAAATTTTACTAAGGATTTTTGCATATGTGTTCATCAAAGACAGTGATCTCTAATTTCCTATCTTTGATAATCTCTTCATCTGGTTTGGGTATCAAGGTGATGCTGGCTTCATAGAGTGGGGTGTGCTCTCCCTGCCCCACCATGTTTTCTATTTAATAGAATAATTTGAGGAGAATCCATATTCTTCTTTAAAGGACTGGCCATATGTATTTCTGTATTTGTAAAATTCAGCTGGGAATCCATCTGAAACTGAACTTTTCTTTGTTGGAAGGCTTTTAATTAAAAGTTTCAAATGCTTCAATCTCATTGCTTGTTATTGGTCTGTATAGGTATTCTATATCCTCTTTGTTCTATTTAATAGGACATGCATCTAGAAATTTTTCAGTGTCCTTTAGATTTTCTAATACATTAGAATCTAGGTTTTTAAAAAAGGCCCTAAAGATCTTCTGAATTTCTCTAATGTCTGTGATGGTATCTCCTTTTTCATCTCTATTTATGTTGATTTGGATTTTCTGTCTCTTTCATTAATTTGGTTAAGGATTTATCAATCTTATGTATCTTTTCAAAGAACCATTTCTTTGTTGCATCAATCCTTTGCATTATCTTTTTATTCTCTATTTAATTAATTTTGGCTCTCATATTAATTATTTACTATCTTCTGCTGGTATTAGAAGAATTTTGTCCCTGCTTTTTTTAGGGCCTTGAGATATAACATTGGATTGTTTGGGATTTTTCTGGTGTGTTTGTGTTTTTAATATAGGCACTGAGTGTTATCATCCTTTCTCTTAGATACGCCTTCAGAGTGTCCCAGAGATTCTGATATGTTGCATCTCTATTCTCATTTTATTTCTTAGAATTTATTTCTCATTTCTTCTATGAATTATTCATTGTTAAAGGGTGCTCATTTTCCCTATGTTAAAATGATTTCTGCAGCTTTTCTTGCTGTTATTTCTAATTTCATTCCATTGTGATTTGATAATATGGAAGGAATTATCTCAGGTTTTGTGTGTGTGTGTGTGTGTGTGTGTGTGTGTATCTCCTAAGACTATTTTGGAGAGCATCCAATGAGCAATTGAGAAGAAAGTGAATCTTTTTAAAAAATTTGTTCTGTTTAGATATACATGATAGTAGATTGTATTCTGACATACATACATGGAGTATAGCTTAGGATAAGAACATGAATCTGATTGTTGATGGTTGAAATATTCTATAGATATCTGTAAGGTTCATTGGTTAATAGTATTTTATAGGTTTGAAGAGTTTTGCTTTAACGTCTATATGGCCTATCTTTTGGAGTGACAGGAGTGTTGAAATCACTTAGTATTATTGTATTGGGGTCTGTTAGTCAGCTTTTTGTTGCTATGATCAAAATACTTGACCAGAATAACTTAGAGAAATAAAAGTTTGTGTTGGCTTAGGGTTTTAGAGATTAGTCCATGTTCTAAGCCCAGGTGAAGCAGAACATTTGGTAGAGGAGAGCTACTCAGCTCACTATAGCCAGGACGCAGAAAAAGAAGGGAAGGGGTTGCGGTGAAGATAAACCCTTCCAGTGCATGTACCCAGTGATCAGTCTCTTCCAATCATAACCCACCTGCATACAGTTACCACCCAGTTAGTCCATTCAAACTAGGTTAAACTGATTAGGTCACAGCTCTTATAATCTAATCATTGAACCTCTGAACATTCCTGCATTAACATAGCTGCTTTTGGGGGATACCTCCTATTCAAACCATAATATTCCTCCCCTGGCCACCAAAAGCTCATGTCCAGCTCACAATGCAAAATGAATTCAGTTCATCTCCAAGAGTCCCTGTTGTCCTAAAAGTTCCAACATTACTCAAAAATGCAAGTTCAAAGTCTTATCTGAGACTCAAGGCAAATTATTTCTTGGCTGTGATCCCCTGTAAAAATGAAAAGCTAGTTACATGTATCCAATATATAATGGCACAGAGTGGACATTCCTATTCCAGAGGGAAGAACCAGGGGCATAAAAAGAAAGGACAGAATCAAAGAAAGACAAAAACCCTACATAGGTATTAGCTTCTATAGCTCCAAATCTAGCATCTGGACAACAATGGCAAGATGTTCTCTTCAAAGGACTTGGGCAGTCCCACTTCCTTGGCCTTGTCAGTTGCAATACTCATGACATCTCTCTCAGCTTGGTTGTCTTCTTAGTTATGTATAGCCAGAAGCTTTCCTCAGTTTCTGGCCAGTCCATGTTACTGGAATTTCTTAATCCAGGGGGTCTCAACTGCAGTTTCAGCTTCCTTCTTGCAGCTTCATACATTACCCTCTCAGTGGCAGCCCGCAAGGTTTCCCACCCTACTATGCTTGGCCTAGACTCCCAGGTCTTCCTTTGAAATCTCAGTGGAAACTTCCATGATCCCCTAACTACAGCATCCTGTATTCCAGCAGAAGAGATATCTCATAGATGATGCCAAGATCTTGATGCTTGCAAAGGGCTCTGAGTGCTTAGTGGCTGAGTTTGGTGAAATGAACACTGGGGTAACTTTATGGGCACCCTGTGCAAGTTACATGCCCCCATAGTTTCTTGAAAGAGATTTACAGTCACACCCTTAAGCCTGCAATGGGTGTGATCTTTTTGGTCTTGCAAATTTCTAAGGCAAACTCAGGGTATTTATTGTGCCTGTACAAAGTATTTAGCATCTCTTTAGTGGCTCTAATTTCTGTTAACAATTTGTATTACTGCATTTGCCCCAGTTTGACCCTATTCCGGCCAAACTGCAAGTTTTTAAAATCCTTCAGCTTTGCCCTCTCCTAATTCTTATGGTAAACCTGGCTAAAAGCTGCCAGCAAAGTCTACCACTGCCTGAATGCTGTGCTGCCTTGAAATTTCCTCTGACAAATTAATTAATCCAATCACCTTTAAATTCAGCTTCACACAAAGTCTTAGGATATGGGCAAAAACATAGACAACTCCTTTACCAGAATATACCACAAATGACTTCTATCCAATATCCAATGGAATCCTAGTTTCCCTCTGAAACTCATGAGTACAGTCTTCACTGTCTGCATTCATATCAGCATTCTTGTCTTCTGAGCTGCCACCAGAATCACCCAATATGCTCTTAGAAAATTTTAAGATTCTTCCAACCTGAATCTCCTAACTTTTACACACTCTTCCCACAAACCAGTTCCAAAAACTTCTGAATCACATGGCTATGTTAGCAGTGATCCCGTTTCTTGGTATCAGTCTTTATGTTAGTCATCCTTTTTTGCTGTCACTAAAACTGCTGATCCGAACACAACTTGGAGAAAAGTTTGTTTTGGCTTACAAGTTCAGTCCTGTTAGCAGGTTCCATTGCTCTGGGCCCAAGGTGAGGCAGAAAGTCATGGCATATGAGAGCTGCTCATCTCATTACAGCTGGGAGACAAAGAGGGACAGGGAAAGGGGCCACAGGGAAGATGAACACTTGTCATGTACTCAGTTACCCACCTCCTCCAGCCATGCCTCACCTACTACAGTTACCACCCAGTTAATCCATTCAAATGAGATTGAACTGAATTAGGTTACAGTTCATAATCTAATCATTTCAACTCTGATTATTCCTGTATTAACAGAAAGCTTCTGAGGGATACCTCATATCCAAACCATGACAGGGTCTGAGTCTTTATGTTGAGTTCATTTTATGTAAAGTAGGTGCCCCAACATTTGGGGAATGCATTGTTCTCAATTGTTATGTCATCTTATTGGTAGTTTCCATTATTGTATTATATGACCCTCTTTCTCTCTTCTGATTTATTTTTGTCCTTTTATTACTTGATGAAAAGGGAATGCTACATTTCCAGTTGTATTTTGAATTCATCTATTTCCCCCCTTTAGTTCTGTTTTTCCTTTTGATTTTATGCCATTACTAGTTGCATACAGATTTAGGACTCATATCTTTTTAGCAAACTGTTCTATTTGTCATTTTGAAACATCTTCTGTATGCTAGCGCTTAAATTCTACTTTATCTAATTTTACAATTCCATTCTTGTTATTAGTATTTATATAGTGTAACCATTTCTATCCTTTTATGTTTAATCAAACTGTCTTGTATGCATGTGTCCTTTTGTAAATATCATAGTTAAGTCTTGTTTTTCTGTAAAATCTGACAAATACTACCTATTTATTTCTCCATTTCTGTTTAATGTAATTATTGAGAATAGTTGTGTTTAATCCATGATGTTGGCATGTGCTTTCTTTTTTTTCTATTTTTTTATTTTTATTTATTTGTACACAAATGGGGTACAACTTTTCATTTCTATGGTTGTACACAATGTAGATTCACACCATTCATGTAATTATACATATACATAGGGTAATACTGTCTGTCTTAGTCTACTATTTTTTCTTCCCCCACCCCTCCACCCCATTTTCCTCTACACCATCTAAAATTCCTCTATTCTTCTCTTGTCGGCCCTCCTCCATCATCCCTCCTCCTCTCCTTATGTATCAGCATTCACTTATCAGAGAAAACATTTGACCTTTGGTTTTTTGGACTTGGCTTATTTCACTTAGCATGACATTCTCCAACTCCATTTACCAGCAAATGCCATAATTTTGTTCATCTTTATGGCTAATATTCCATTGTGTATATATACCACAATTTCTTTATCCATTCATCAATTGAAGGGCATCTAGGCTGGTTCCACAATCTAGATATTATGAAGTGAGCAGCTATGAACATTGATGTGGCTGTGTCACTCTAGTATGCTGATTTTAAGTCTGTTGGGTATAAACTGAGGAGTAGGATAGCTGGGTCAAATGGTGGGTCCATTCTAAGTTTTTTGAAGAATCTCCATACTGCTGTCCAGAGCAACTGTACCAATTTGTAATTCCACCAGCAATGTATGAATGTGCCTTTTCCCCACATCCACACCAACACTTATTATTGCTTGTGTTCTTTATAATAACCATTCTAATTGGAGTTAGATAAAATCTTAGGGTGGTTTTAATTAGCATTTCTCTAATTACTAGAGATGATGAGCACTTTTTCATATATTTGTTGATCACCTGTATATCTTCTGTGAAGTATCTACCCAGTTCCTTATCCCATTTTTTAATTGGGTTCTTTGTATTTTTGGTGTAAACTTTCTTAAGTTCTCTATAAATTTTGGAGATCAGTGCACTGTCTGAAGTGTGTGTGGAAAAGATTTTCTCCCACTCTGTAGGCTCTCTTTTCTTTTTACATTATTGATTGTTTCCTTTGATGAGAAAAAGTTTTTTAGTTTGAATCCATCCCATTTGTTAATTCTTGCTTTTATTTCTTGCGTTCTGGGGATCTTGTTAAGGAAGTCTGGTCCTAAGCCAACATGATGAAGATTTGGGCCTACTTTTTTTTATATTTGTTGAAGGGTCTCAGGTCTAATTCCTATATCCTTGATCCATTTTGAGTTGTTTTGTACAGAGTGAAGGATAGGGGTTTAATTTCATTTTACTGCATATGGATTTCCAGTTTTCCCAGTACCAATTGTTGAAGAGGCTATCTTTTCTCCATTGTATGTTTTTGGCACCTTTTTCTATATGAAATAACAATACTCATGTGGGTTTGTCTCTGTGTCTTCTATTCTGTACCATTGGTCTACATGTCTATTTTGGTGCCAATATCATGCCGTTTTTTTACTATTGTTCTATAGTAGAGTTAAAGGTCTGGTATTGTGATACCTCCTACATCATTCTTCCTGCCCAGGATTGCTTTGGCTATTTTGGGTCTTTTGTTCTTCCAGATGAATTTCATGATTGCTTTCTCTATTTCTATGAGGAATGTCATAGGGATTTTAATTGGAATTGCGTTAAATCTGTATAGTGCCTTTGGAAGTATGGCCATTTTGATAATATTAATTCTGCCTAACCAAGAACATAGGAGATCTTTCTATTTTCTAAGGTCTTCCTCAATTTCTTTCTTAATATTCTGTAATTTTCATTGTAGAGGTCTTTCACCTCTTTTGTTAGATTGATTCCCAAGTATTTTTTTTTTTTGAGGCTATTGTGAATGGAATTATTTTCCACATTTCTGTTTCAAATGATTCATTGCTTATGTGTATAAATGCATTAGATTTATGTGTGTTTATTTTATATCCTGCTATTTTGCTGAATTCATTTGTTAGGCCTAGAAATTTCCCTGTGGAGTTTTTTTGATTTTTAAATATAGAATAATGTCATTGGCAAATAGTGACAGCTTGATTTCTTTTTTTCCTATTCATATTCCTTTAATTTATGTGATTTATCTCATTGCTCTGGCTAGTATTTCAAGCACAATGTTGAATAAAAGTGGTGACCGTGGGCATCCCTGTCTTGTTCTGGTTTTTAAAGGGAATGCATTCAGTTTTTCTCCATTAAGAATGATGCTGGCCATGGGCTTAGCATAAATAGCCTTTACCATGTTAAGGTATGTTCCTACTATCCCTATTTTTTCTAGTGTTTTGAGCATGAAGGGGTGTTGTATTTTGTCAAATGCTTCCTCTGCATCTATTGAAATAATCATATGATTCTTAACCTTAAGTCTATTGATGTGAATTACATTGATTTCTTGAACCAACCGTGCATACCTGGGATAAACCCCACTTGATCATGGTGCACTATCTTCTTAATGTTTTTGTATGTGATTTGCCAGAATTTTGTTAAGGATTTTTGCATCTATATTCATCAGACATACTGGTCTAAAGTTTTCTTTCCTAGATGTGTCTTTGTCTGGTTTTGGTATTAGGGTGATACTAGCTTCATAGAATGAATTTGGAAGGGTTCCCTCCTTTTCTATTTCATGAAATACTTTCAGGAGTATTATGGTATGTTCTTCTTTGAAGGTCTTGTAGAACTCAGTTGAGAATCAGTCTGGTCCCGGGCTTTTCTTGGTTGGTAGACTTCGATGGCTTCTTCTATTTAATTGCTCGAACATTGATCTGTTTAAATTGTGTATGTCCTCCTGGTTCATTGGTTTGGGAGGATCATATGTCTCTAGGAATTTTCCATGTCGTCAGGATTTTCTATTTTGTTGGAGTATAGATTTTCAAAGTAGCTTCTAATTGTTTTGTATTTCAATGGTGTCTGTCAAGATATTTTCTTTTTCATCATGAACTTTATCATTTGAGATTTCTCTCTCCTTCTCTTTGTTAGTGTGGCTAAGGGTTTATCCATTTTGTTTGCTTTTTCAAAGAACCAACTTTTTGTTTTGTCAATTTTTTAAATTGTTTCCTTTGTTTCAATTTCATTGATTTCAGTCTGATTTTAATTATTTCCTATCTTCTACTACTTTTGGGGTTGTTCTGTTCTTCTTTTTCTAGCTTCTTCTTACTTTGAGATGTAATGTTAGGTCATTTAGTTGTTGACTTTATTCTTTGCTTGAATGTGCTAAAAGCAATGAATTTTCCTCTTAGTACTGCTTTCACAGTGTCTCAGAGATTTTGATATGTTATATCGTCATTCTCATTTACCTCTAAGAATTTTAACTCCTCCCTGATGTTTTCTGTTATCCATGCTTCATTCAATAGCATATTATTTAGTCTCCAGGTGTGCAGTAGTTTCTGTTTTTTATTATGTCATTGATTTCTTATTTCATCCCCTTATGATCTGGTAGAATACAAGGTAGTATCTCTATTTTTTGCTTTACTATGGGCTGCTTTGTGGCATAATATATGCTCGTTGATGTATGGAATATTCTATATATGTCTGTTAAGTCTAATTTATTGATTGTGTTATTGAGTTCTGTGGTTTCTTTAGATTTTGTTCGGAAGATCTATCCAGTGATAACAGTCGTGTGTTAAAGTCACCCAGAATTATTGTGTTGTGGTCTATTTGATTCCTGGAATTGAGAAGGATTTGTTTAATGTACATGGATGTACCCTTGTTTGAGGCATAAATATGTATGATCATTATGTCTTCCTAATTTATGGTTCCCTTAAGCAGTATGAAATCACCTTCTTTGTCCCTTCTGACTAACTTTGGCTTGATGTCTGCTTTATCTGACATAAGAATGGAAACCCCTGCTTTTTTTTTACTGAGTCTGTGTGTGTTCTAGGTTTTTTTCCATCCTTTTGCCTTTAGTCTGTGGATATTCTTTTCTATGGGATGAGTCTCTTGAATGCAGCATATTGTTGGGTTTCTTTTTAATCCAATCTGCCAGTCTGTGTCTTTGATTGATGAGTTTAGACCATTAACATTCAGGGTTATTATTGAGATATGATTTGTATTCCCAGTCATTTTGGCTTAGTTTTGATTTTTAACTTGACTTGGTCTCTCCTTTGATTGGCTTTTCCTTTAGGGTAGTTCCTCCCTTTGCTGACTTACATTGTTGTTTTTCATTTCTTCCTCTTGGAATATTTTACTAAGAATGCTCTGTAGTACAGACTTTCTATGGGTAAATTCTTTTAACTTTTGTTTGTCATGGAAGGATTTTATTTCATTTTCAAATCTGAAGATTAATTTTGCTGGGTATAAGATTCTTGGTTGATAACCATGTTCTTTCAGAACTTGAAATATACTGTTCCAGGCCCTTCTAGCTTTTAGGGTCTGGGCTGAGAAATCTGCTGATACCTGTATTGGTCCTCCCCTATATGTAATCTGATGCTTTTCTCTTGCAGCCTTTAAAATCCTATCTTTACTTTGGGATGTTAGGCATTTTCATTAAAATGTGCCTTCATGTGGATCTGTTTTAATTTTGTGCATTTGGTGTTCTGTAAGCCTCTTGTAGTTGATTTTCCATTTTATTCTTCAGATTTGGGAAATTTTGTGACATTATTTCATTAAAAAGGTTGTTCATTCCTTTGGTTTGTATCTCTGTGCCTTCCTCAATCCCAATAATTCTTAAATTTGGTCTTTTCATGACATCCCATAGTTCTTGGAGGTTCCCTTCATGATTTCTTACATCTTCTCTGTTTGGGCAACTTTATTTCCAAGATTCAATATTTTGTCTTCATTGTCTGAGGATCTGTCTTCCAAGTGATCTAGTCTGTTGGTGATGCTTTCTATTGAGTTTTTTATTTGGTTTATTGTTACCTTCATTTCACGGATTTCTGTTTGGTTCTTTTTTGGAATTTCTGTCTCTTTGTTGAAGTGATCTTTTGCTTCCTGCGGTTGCTCTTTCAACTGCTTATTGGAATGATCATGCATTGCCTGCATTTGCTCTCTCAACTCATCCTTTACTTTGTGAATCATCTTAATTATGTATATTCTGAACCCCTTTTCTGGCATTTCTTCTACCATGCTGTCATTGGATTCTATTAATATAGAATCTTGGTTTGTTTGGAACACTTTCCTCCCTTGTCTTTTCATGTTGTTCATGTATCTTCCCCTCTAGCAATGCAGATCGGCAGTATTGCAGTTTCCCCCCATAGGCTTATAGTGACCCTGCAGGTTTCCAAAATCTCTTCTTTAAGGGGGAGATCAATATTAGCCACCACCCAGTACAGATAATATGCAGCCCCAAATCAAATAGTCCCTACGAAGATGTTAACAATACTGTCATACTAAACAGAGAGGATGAGTTCAATTATTATCTATAGTATAATAAATAGATTTGCAATGAGGTCTGCAGTTTCTAATGGAGGACAAAGAGGATGGGGAAGAATGTAGGATGTAACTGTTAATGGAATAAGAAAAGAACATAAAGGAGTTCTAGATCATAGGAAGAGTGAAAGTGTAGTCAAAAGAAGTTAGTTGTTGGCATGAGGAAAGGGAGAAAGAGACTCTAAGGAAACAGGTAAACAAAAGGAAAATAGAGAGTAAGAAAAATAAATAAATAAAAACAAAATTTTTCAAAAAGGAGGAAAAAAAAAAAAAAAAACATGTACTATAAGTCATACTATTCAAACCTCCCAGTCTTCAGTAGCCTGATGCATGAGAGATACCTGACAATGAGCTTCCAGTCTCCAGCAGGCATCTCAGGATGGGATTTGCACCCCCACAAGTGATGACAGTTTCCACTTCCAGGATAATCCAAGATGGCCACACTGGCTTCCAAAAGTTTTGGCAAATGGGGAACTGCAGCACAGGGCATGGGCGCTGAGTCCATGTGGGGTGCGATTGGTCAGGCCAGGGGCCCTGGAGGTGGGGTGCAGTCAGTCAGGTTGGGGGTCCTGCAGGTCCTGGCTGTTTTCCCAAAATGGTGGCAGCCATGTGTAACCAAACCTGTGGGTACTGTGACAGTGGACTTCCAGGCAATAGCAGGCAGCTGGCGATCCACTGGCAGTCTGCAGGCTACTGGCAGATGATCAGCAGGTGGACTTCAGTTGGTGGATGATGAGTAGGTAGGTGAAAGGTAGGCAATGGGCAGGCAAGAGGCAGGCACACAGGCAAATGGCAGATGATAGGCGGCAGTCAGTGAGCAATCTGCACTCAAAATGTAGTCTACATGCTGGCAGACTGTAGATGATTGAGATAGACAAATGGGGTAAACAGCAGGGAATCAATGAGGAGCAAAGATTGCCTCACAGAGAAACAGATTTTCCTCTGCCTGAAACCCCAGTTATGGAGTGACAAGGAATGCAGCCTCCCTCTAGTCTGCCATCTTGGATCTCCCCAATATGCAAAATGGCACTTGCTTTCTTTATGCCCCACTTTTTCTTTTTCTTTGACTTTCTTTATTTTGTGCTACTTTGAGAATTTGTCTCTTTTAAGCTTTATAAACTATATGCATTGAGCTTTTTAACTTTTTTAGTAGTTACTCTAGAGCAAGCATAATCAACAAATTATGACCTACATGCCAAATTCAGCAACCCACCTAGTTTTGTAGTTTTATTGAAAAAGAGACATACTCATTCTCTTATTCTCTATGACATTTATCATGCTCTGCTGACTGAGCTGAGTAATTGCAAAAGGGACTGAATGCCCCCCACCAAACTGTTAAAACTTTTATAGAAAAACTTTTCAAATCTCACCTCTAGAGCAACTCTAATAGAAATATGTGAACCACATATATAATTTTAAGTCTTCTCATAGTCACATTTAAAAACATAAACAGGTAAACATACTCTAATTAAACCAATATCCAAAATATTACCATGCATAAAAATTGAGATATTTGACTGTTTTTTCATATTATCTTCAAATTTTGATTACTATTTTACACTACCAGCACATCTAAGTTCAGATTAGCCTTATTTGAATTGTTCAAGTCATATTAGACAGCATAGCTCCAGAAATTACACTGTGCACATTTAACTTACACCACAATCTGCCTTGACTTATTAAACAAGTTCATGATTACAGTATACTGCCATTTACTCCCCATCCTTTGTCATACTGTTATATATTTTGTTTTACATGCATAACACATTCCATAATGCTTATTATTATTGATCTAACTAGTCAGTTTTCTTTCAAAGAAATTTAAAAAAGAAAAAGAAAGAAAAATAAAGGAAGAATGAAGAGTTGAAGTCATAGCTTCAGTGATGTAGCTCACATTTGTCTAGCATGTGTGAGGCCCTGGGTTCAATTCCCAGTAACCCCCAGCACACATACACAGATACAAAAAAGAATTAGAAGTCTTGAAAAGTTTAATATTTAATTATTGAAATTCATACTATCAATAGATCTGAGTTTACACTTTGTATCATTTCCCTTCAGTGTAAAGAATTTCCTCTCATTCAGAGAGTATCTTTATTTTAATTTTACTTTCTATTGGTGGGGTAGAGCTAGATTTATATTGTCATTTCTGCATTTAAAAAAATATTTTGATCTCTAACCATGCAAGGAAAAAAAACTTATTTTATCCTTAAGTAATTATAGATTGAGAAATTGCAAAAGTAATCCAGAGTTCCTGTATACCCTTAATCCAGATTCCCCCAATGAAAACATTTTATATAAGCATAGTATAATTTTCAAAACCAGGAAATTGACATTGGTATATTACTGTAATAAATTATGATATATAATTGTATATTAGTGTAACAGCTGAATAGTTACTATTCAGATATCACCAATTTTTCTACCAGACATCACCAATTTTTATGTTCACCAAAGTGTGCAAGTTGTAAAGAGGTTTGATTACATGTCTGGAATAAACAACATAATCACTCTCCAAAAGTATTCTATGACCACAAATCCTTTGTGCTGCTTTGTAGTGACAGCCTTTCCTCATTCTTAAACTCTAGGTAGTATTAGTTTGTTCTACATCTCTTTAGTTTAGTAATATTGAAAATGTCATATAAATCACCATTTTTATTCAACACAATACTGGAAGCCTTAGTAAAAGCAACCAGATAAGAGAAAGAAATATAGGACACAAAACTGGAAAGGAGCAAGGCCAGCTGTCACTTTTTATAGATGCACTGATCTTACATGTAGAAAACACTAAAGACTCCACCAAAAGTCTGTTTAAAATAAATGAATTCAGCAAGTTGTAGGATGAAAGAGTATATAAAAATCAAAAGCACTGCTATATGCCAATAGCCAATTGTTTGAGATAGAAATCCCATTTACAGTAGCTACAATAAATTAAATACCATGGAATAAATTTAACCAAAGAGGTGAAAGATCTATACAACAAAAACTGTCAAACATGAGAGAGAAAATGAAGAGGATACAGTGATGGAAAGCTACCACAGGAAATTGGTGCCAAGCAGAGGCATTGTTGCTGTGACGTCAGATGATGTAGAGGAGTCTTACCTATTGGTTTGCTCAAAGAGTTTGGAAAAATTTGGAAAAGAGGGTCAGATAAAGCCTAGAGTGCTATGAGCCAAACTTAATGGATGATACTGATGAGTGCGCAGAAGACCAGAATGCTGATAGAAATGACAGCAAAGGCTATGCTGATAAGGTTTCAGATGGAAATGAGGACCGTATTAGTCAGTAGATGACCCACTCTCCTTGTTACACTGTACCAAAGAATTTAAATGCATTATGTCCATGCCCTGAGACTTTGTAGAAGACTTCGTTTAAAGGTGACAAACTAGTTTATCTGGCTCAGCATTCAAGCAGCAGCCTGAATATTGTTGGCTGCTTTTAGCCAAATACACTGTGAGACTCAAGAGCAAAGAGAAGCAGAGCAGAAAAATTTGGAAAACTTGGAGTTTAACCAGAGGTAGCATATTGGTGCTACCAACAAGGGTGCAGCTGCTGAAAAGAGATGAGTGCCATTAGGAAGAAGTCATGTACTTAGCACTGGGACAACAGGAAAGATACTTTGACAGCATCTTTTTTTAATTAATTAATTAATTAATTTATTTATTCACACAGTTCACATAATCTTACATATACATAGGGTAGTACTGTCTCATCTTGTGAATCAGCAATACCCCATACTTTGCAGGTTTAAAAGTGTAAAGTGTAAATTCAAAGACTTGTGCTTAAGAAGACAGCCCCGACCCCATCCACTTAGGACCACTTTGGTGTCATCTCCATAGGATTCATTTCAGCCAGCAAGACCCTCAGAAGCCAATGCAGCCATGGTTCAAGTGGGATCCAGTTCAGCTCATGTCAACAGCAGACCCTGGCATCATCCATGTGGTGGTGTTGCATGCATAAGTTGTAGAATCATGGAGGCTTTCCACCAAGATTTCAAAGGAAAGCCCTGAAGGCCCATGTGATGGGGGTGGGGCTGGTATCCACAATCCCCTGGTAGTCCACACTCTACCACTGTGTGCCCCAGATGCTGAAACTGGAGCTATAGGATTTAAATATTTGTCCTCCTGGATTTCAATCTTGATTTCGTACTGTTTCTCATTATTTTCCTATTCCAAACTTGTGGAATTATAATCTTTAACCTGTGCTATGGGTAACTTTTTCATTTTTTACAGGGGCTCACAGATAAATGCGCTTTTAGTCTCTAGAGATTTTGGAGTTGGACTATTGAGTAATGATGGGGAACTTTTAAAATTTTGTGGGCTCTTAGAGATGGACTAAATGTATTTCTCATTGTGAGATGACATGAGCATTAGGGGCGAGGTAGACTACTCTGTTTTGGATCTTGACCTTCCCCCAAGGCCCATCTGTTGAAGGTTTGGTCCCCAGGCCATGATGCTATTAGGAGGTGGCAGAACCTTTAAGAGGAAAGGCCTAGTGGGAAAGTTTGGTTATTGAGAGCATCTCCCTGAAAAAAGGATAGTGGGCCTCTGCCCCTACCTCTCCCTTTCTGGCCACTATGAGGTGAATAGCTTCCTTCATTGTGTATTCCTAATATGATGTACTGTCTTGCATCAGGCCCAAAGGCAATAGGGCCAAGTGACCATGGACAGAAACCTTTAAACCATGACCCAAAATGAAACTTTCTATCTTTTGATTCTCAGATATTTTGCCACAGTGACAAAAAGCTCACAAAATATCTCTGGCTGCTTTGAAGATCTCCTTTTAATCATTGGCTTTCCTGGGGATGGTTGACTTTGTTGTGTTTTGGGTTTATTGAGCTTTCATCTATGGGTTGGTATCAGTCATGAAATAGTATTCAGACTACATCCATTTGTTTCATGCCTTAAATCCTCCTCCTTCTTCTGAGATCCAAAGGTATATTAAAATACCTTTTTCCCAGGCAACTGAGTTGCTTTGTTTTTTTAAAAACATTTTATCTTGCTGTTTGGATGTTTTCTTTTGCCTGACCTCTAATTAACTGTAAAATCGGCTATTAAACTTAGGGAGTTTTTTCCTTTTCTGCATTTTTTGTATTTCTGCTAATATTTCCCTGTTCACCATGTTTAATTTTTTCTTGAAGTCCATGAACATATTTATGTAGATGTTTCAGAGTCCTTGTTTGATAGCTCTGTCTGAACTGTATTTTCTCCTGGTTTTGGTTTACATTTTCACGCATCCTATGTGTAGCAAAGTATGTTTGTGTACTGAGCACTGTGGATGCTATGGTCAGCTTTTACTGCACTCCTTTAAAGAGTTTTGAGTTCATTCTAGCGGTTAATTTACTGATGGTTCAACTTGATCATGTCAACTTCACTTTAGGCTTTTGTGGCCTGGCCTAGAGTGTAATTTAAATTGTAGACTTTCTGAAGTCTGCATTATTTTCCTCAAATATCTTAGTCTTGTTAGTTTTGGATGCCTCCTAAGTGCTTCATATCTCTGTTCTGATTTTATCATTTTGTATCATGGGTTTTTAATGGCAGAAGAGCCTGATACCCATTAGTTATGACCAAAGAAGTGACATTGATATTTTCCAAGCTCCCCAATTGTTTTTAATGGGCATTCAAGGCTAAATAACTGGTCTAATGAAGGGTTTCTTGACAGCACCATTGGCTTTTAGGGCTGGATTGTTTTTTGTGGGGGTGGCTGTCCTTTATGTTTAGGATGTTCAGCAACATTCCTGGTATTCATCCCCTAAGATGTCAAAATACCTCCTCCTGCCAGTTGTGGCAACCCAAGATATTTCTGGAAATGGTTAAATGTTTTCATCTTGAACTATTCAACTGTTTGTATGCAAAAGCATCCAGAAACAATATGTTTTTTAAAAAATGGATGTAGCTGTGTTCCAATAAATCTATTCAAAGAAGTATACATGACAATTATTCCCCAACTTCTATTATAAACTCTCTTTTCCAATCAGACCTCAGTAGAATAAACAGGTGATTAAATTCTAAGAATACCTTCCCATTTGATGTCATTTGTTGGTGCTGAAAATGAAGGGTTTAGGTTACACAGTAGAGGGTTCCTAAAATTTTAGTAGCTTGATTTCAAACTAGATGGAGATATTTCTTTTACATGTAAGTTACATGTAAATGCTGCTTAACTAAAAAGTGATTCTCTTAGAAATATGATTTGAAAGCAGTTCTTTGACTATGATTTACAATGTACTGGAATACTTATTTACCTCTCTTGTCTCTTAGTGAATAAAGCCAACAAGACTTAGAAAACTGCATTAGTGTAACTTTGTTAGCTCTCAGAAAGAGTAGTTTTAAGTTATCTCTCCACTAATTTGTTTCTTCTTAATAGGAAAGCTAGAGTCTTCAGAACATCTCTGTTTCTTGTAAATTATGTAGAAATCCTTTCTGACCTTCTAAAACTCTGGATCCTGAAAGTGATTTTTTTTTTTTTCTGAAGTGGAGGAGACTTTCTGAAGGGTGGCAGTTAGACTGAGTTTATACTGGAGAATGATGGTGTTGCAGATGTTTCTGAATGAAAATAACAAGAAGATTACAGTATCTCTGCTTTGTTTTATAAATGGAATAAGGAGAGGGCAATCCTGAGATCACCAAAGTGAAGAAGAAAAACAACTCCTCCTGACTTTTAGCCAGTTACATAGTGAGGAAAAAACTGATTTCTGAGGCTCTGACACACACGAATGATGGTGAAAGCAATGAAGCAGCTTCTGAAATGTGTATTTAAGTAACCCGTTAATTTAGTATCTATTCAGTGTGTCGTGTTTGGGCTTTACAATTTTGCAGCAGTCATGACATATCCACTGTAAATTTTCCCTGGCATGTATACTTTACTCAGTAAATAAAGCAGGAATCTTCTGACTTGCCAAGACATGCAAAAGACTGAGAACAGTGACAGAAAGCTTGACCATCTTGCCCAGAGAATTGTTTTTATACTCTATATTTTTAATTATACACTATTTAATTAAACAGTCTATTTGTTTTAAAAGAACCATCCAATGACCCTGACTTGATTAAATTTTATTTGGCATGCTGACAAAATATAAAAAACACACAAATAACTGAATCTAACAAAATATGTATGTATTTTTTTCCATAGGAAGGCAGTAAGAGAAGACAAAAATATCGTGCGTCTTCAGAACTTTTGAATGAAGTAAACAGTTTCGCCCAAACATCTAGCTATGTGCGGTTCCCAAATTCATTTTATCAGCCCTATCAAAATTTTACCAATCCAGATGTAATCAGTAAGTCAAGATCTCCTCCTTGGTATACACATACTTCCCCAAACGGTACAGGGGTCACAGACTTAGAAAGTTCTACAGGACTCTGGCCTGTAATTTCCCAGTTTACTCTGAGTGAAGAGGCAAAGGCAGATGTGTATTATTATGGCTTCATCATATTTCTCCTTTTGATGTTAGTATGTCTTGCTTTATGCGTTCTCTGAAGATATCAAATAAAATCCTTTTAATAAAGTTTCTATTTCTTCATAAAAACATTTCTTATTTCAGGGTTTCCTTCCGGACATTTTCAAGGTAATTGGCTTAAAAAAAAAAAAAAAAAAAGAATATTTTTTAATGTTTGTGAACACTAAAGAAATTCTTTATACTAGATGTCACTATACAGTTTGGGATATGCTTTTCTGAAGTTTCAAGTAAACTAGGAAATCTAGGAGTTCTTAGAGAAAACTTTTATTACCAGGTAAATAAAGAATAATGTTTCAAAAAGTTCTAGATAAGCTGATTTTCATAAAAGGCATATTTTATGAATTGTGATAATTTGCTTACCTTACTACAGTATGGACATTCACCAAAGATGATGTTAAAACTCTGTCTACTAGTGAGAAGTCCTCTCAACCACTGAAGATTTTAAAAAGAAGCAATGTCAGCATGATTACAGATATTGTAAGATAATTATTTTTCAGTGTATTCTATTTTTATCCCAGATGCTTAACCTTCCTAATTGTTTTATTAGAGTAAGGAATACATTTCCAGCCCTAGTTTCAATCCCTAGCACCACCAGTGGGGGAAAAAAGGACAAATTTCTTGAGCCAAATACCAGATTATTATTAAGTTGAATAACAAGAAGAAAACAACATAGAATAGTCTGAACCACTGGTTTATAAGTCCCTTTGATGAGAGTTATACTTTCTCTAGCCTCAAAGATAAGGCATAGAAGTTTGTGGGGTTTACACACCTTCCCTAAATCCATTAATAAATACGAGAACTTCTGCCACAAAAGATCACATAAGCTTTCAAAAGTTTAGTCTCACTTGTAGTCTTAATCACCAAGAGTGGATTCTAAACTCACTGATTACAAGAAGGCAATTTTCAAAAAGTTATATTTCTTATTACAAAAGCACATGTTCCCTTAGAGTTCTATAATCAGACCTGATATCTTATGGTTTTATGTAACAAATTGATGTTTGTCCCTAAAGTCTCTATTGGTAATGTGCACATAAGTACCAAATGCTATCTTTAACCACAAAAGTGGGATTGTTGCATTTCTTCTATACTTAAGTACAGACTGAAAATCGAGGGATTATACCTGTGTGTTAATCCCTCACTTTAGTGCTGCCACCATCCACACCAGGATAAACCTACAGAGCTTTGCACTGTGGTAACATTTACAGAAAGAGTCTAATGTACCACTCATTTAATCCATTATGCAAAATAAGCTAGTCCATAAATATGTTCTGGATAGATTTTCTCCCTTCTTGGACACTTCATTTACTAGCAATTATGATAAAGAAATGAAAGCACACAAGCAGCTGAATGAACTGGTAAAAGGAGTTAAGGGTAAAAAAGGAGATCACAACTGAGTAAACAAATTTGTTCATGTACTTCAAATATGCACACTTTCTATGCTGTATTAGCTGAAAATAAGTCTTGCCATTATTATTTAGTTTTACCTCATGTAAGCATATTTGATGGAAAGGCTGTCCACACTGGGGATTACCGCATACTTGATCAGGAATGTTACCATCAAGTTGATAGGCATAACAAATTCCACAATCCATAGTAAAATCCTTCAAAAGAAAAGTATTTGTATGCATATTTCTTTAACATGCATAATGTAAGATTAGGAAAAATAATACATACACAATATTAAAATTTTATATCATTTTTATAAAAGCATTGCTATATTGAACACCTAAGCAAAGGTACTTTTCAGAGTATTTCTTTTTTCATTCAAATATACACTGATGTACCAAATTTCATTTCTGGGCTGTAGGGATTTTTTCCGTATGTGTGAATATGTCTGTATAGTCTGTAAAGACAGGAATTGATATCATCTAGTGATTACTAAGCTTCAAAATTTTATAGCTACAGGAAGAAGAAAAACATCACCACCACTTAGTATTCTACAACCTTAGTAGCTATGTAAAATTCAATTATTTACAGTAGTGGTTTCGTATTTTAAAAAAATATTTTCATCTTTCATAAGTGCTTATATCAAGTTAATTCAAACTATACTTCAGTCATCCATAAGCAGAACAGAAGATCCAAACATCTCATTAGTTACTTTGGACTTTTCCCTTTATTTTTAATGATAAATGTCTGTCAATCACTCTGCTGCTAAAGACCATGAAAAAAGTACATTTTAAACCACCAAAGGTTAACAAGTTCTTTGATATAACTGTTAATTTTTAGTTCAGAGGTCTGTGTTAGAACATTCTTCTGATTCCCTCCCTTTCAGCCTCATTTTTCTGAGAGAAGCATTTAAATTTCATTTTGCAACAAAATGCGGAATATAAAAGCACAGATAAAACTTACAGATTTTTCCAGGATACTACGAGTTGGAAAATCAATTTCTAAAACATCTTTCAAATTTTGTAAGAGACTGTTTTCTGGATCCCTAAAAGCACGGGGGGAAAAAAAAATCACCATATATATATATATGTATATATATATATACACACACACACACACACACACACATATATATCTGCTATAAAGTTTGTAAAATCATAGAAAAATAAATATACTGCCAAGATACTAACCACAAATGTATGTTCCGGCTCAGCTTAATTCCCAGGGGTTTTACCACTTCAGATATTAAAACAACAAAAAAAGTTAAATAATTTAGGTTTTCTCCTCTCATATTGTACAGCCACATTTCATACAGAAAGTTGTTTCTGAACTATTTGATTTAAAAACCTAAATCATACAAAATGTGTTGAATAAAAGTATATAATTCACAATGAGCAATTTTCATTTAAAACAATTATTATTTCTATTTTAGATTTATACTTAACAGTGGTATCCAAGGATTTTATGATTCTGTTACAAAATATTTCTGAGTTCTGATACCATGGTCAGCTCCAAGAAAGCAGCATTCAGGAAGCATAGTAGGATGCCTGGGGTCTACCTCTATATTTATGGAAGCATTATTTCCTAGAACAAAGGAAGATTAAAGTTTTCAGAAGTGGAATACTTCATCGAGCCAACAAAGATGACAGTCTGGCTGACAATTTTATTGTATACCCAAGTAAAGATTAACAATTTATAAAAAGAGGTAATTTTTGAATTTATGATTATCAGTAAAGATTCAGGAATCTCAAGTTTAAAAAAACTAAATATAAGTAGTTATAAACTTACATAAATATAAGTAAGTTGGGATTCTGGGCAATTGTGTTACAGAAAAGTTTCAATGAATAAAAGTTTAGGAAGTAATGATCTAAAAATTATTTTTCATGGCTTTCCTTAAAAAGTTTACATTACAGAACTATGGTCAAATTTGCCTTGTAATACAATAAAAGGTACACATATAAACACATTTAAGCTCAAGTTTTGTGAAAATTTATATAAACATTTTCTGAATTCTTTGTTCTATGTGAAGCTTCTCTTCTAATTTAGCAAAGGATTCAATGAACATTAAATTGAAAAGTGTTCATTTAATAACAACAAGAAGCTACTTCGCAGACTCTAAGAAATATCTCTTTCTACCTGGCACTGGATTCTAAATTTTAACTGAAGGATAGAATTTTACTGCTGCTGGGGATATAGCTCAGTTGGTAGAGTGCTTGGTAGAGCTTGGCTCAGTTGGTAGAGTCCTAAGTAATCTATTATGCCCTGGCAGCAAATATAAAAATTGTTCACTAATTTGGACATGATTCACCCCAGAATTTCAAAATATCCGAATATATGGACATGTGTCTTTTAAACATGTCTATCAAAAACATACCTATTTAGACAAGGAAAGAGCTAAATGCGTAGATTAAAACCAGAAATGGTATTTAATGTGGACATAAATATATATTTAAAATTTCTATAATTGTGAGAAAGGCTAAAGTTTAAAATTGACTGACTTCTAGTATGTTTGCTCACAATGGAAATACAATGGAAATGCATATACCATTTTTTTTTTTTTTTTTAATTGGAACCAGGGATTGAACTCAGAGACACTTGGCCACTGAGCCACATCCCCAGCCCTATTTTGTATTTTATTTAGAGACAGGGTCTCACTGAGTTACTTAGGGCCTCAAGTTGCTGAGGCTGGCTTTGAACTCATGATCCTCCTGCCTCAGCCTCCTGAGTGGCTTGGATTACAGGCGTGTGCCACCACGACCGGCTTATATACCATTTTTAAAAGAATATGACAGGGGCTGGGGATATAGCTCAGTTGGTAGAGTGTTTGCCTTGCAAGCGCAAGGCCCTGGGTTCAATCCCCAGCACCGCCAAAAAAAAAAAGAGAGAGAGAGAGAGAGAGAGAATATGACAATATTATAAGGATTTTATGGCTGTACTATGTCTAACTCATTATTAATTTCATGTATTTATCATAAAGAAAAAACTTAAAAATATTCAGTTCTTATGCCTTCTATTTACTCTTCAATGGCATGGTCCACTTCAGGTTTTACCTACCATTTTGTCAGATTTATACACACCAATCTTGTCTAAATTTCTCAACTTCATTATTTCCTACACAGGTTCTTCTTGTTCTTCTAAGTAATGTGTATTTTGTAATATCCTCCACTACTGTGCTAAATAAAAGTTAATTAAATTTACACTCTCAATGAAACCCCCACTGGAGCATTACCTTTTATAAAGAAACACTTAAATACTTGCCCTTTTCACTTAAAATATATTTGAATATGTAGTAATAAAGAAATCATAGTATCCTAAAAAGTTTTAACAGTTGACTTCATACAAAGTTTCATTATGATTTCAAATGTCATCTTTAGATTCATTTTCATAAATGATATAAAACAAAATCAAACACCTGAAAATAAAACCTCTAATCCTCTTTTCCCTACCTAATGCAATTCTGCGTGCTGTTGCACTCCGTGTAGGTTTTTCTGGCTCAAGTACCCAGGTCTTCTCATCAATTTCATCCATAACATCCCAGAATGTCTTCAGTGATTCTAATGCTGCCAAAAACTGACTATGAATGCTTATTAAGGAGCCCTGTGAATAGATGAAAGCTGAGTAAGTCATATGGCACTCTACCAATAGTAGATAATCTTTCACTCAAAATACCTCAATTTAGAAATTTTAAGCTGTTTCATTTCAGCTAGGAGGTGGACTCCAACAAACAAATCAACTCTCCCTGTGTTACATCTCTTCACCTCCACTAGCATTAACAGGATTCTTTTTACTGCCATTAGACTGTATCCCTTATAGAGAAATTTTTTTAAACCCACATTTTTATTATGACATACTGTGTATATGGAATAATTAATAACAACTTTATTCATGTATACCATATATCTAATGTATTGAGCAGTGTCTATATAATTTTAGTATGAAAATAAGCTATGAAATGAAGTCAATGCAGCACTATCTTTTTATTATTGAACTATCATTTTGTTAAACCTCTAAACATCATTAGGAAATACTTCTGCAGTTCTAATTAGGCCAAAAGTACAAAAAAATTTAACATATATTTAAAATATTCAGATAAACTATGATTTAACTTTTAGTCCATCTGGGTTTGGTTTAAGATATTAATCCTTCATGGGAGTTAGCTTAAATAAATTTTCACTAAAAGCCATCACCAATTTTTAAAAAGTTTATATTTTTACCTTTTTTTTTTTTGGCAGTACTATGGAATGTGCCCAGTGGTACTTTACCACTGAGCTACATCCCTGGTCCTTTTAATTTTGAGATAGGATTTCACTAAGGTTGGTGAAACTGGCTTTGAACTTGGAATTCTCATGTCTCAGTCTCCTGAGTCACTAGGATTACAGGTGTGCACCACCATGCCCAGCTTTTAAATAAAGTCAAAGTCATTGGTAAAACAATATGATACAGGGCTGAGAATACAGCTCAGTGGGTAGAGTACTTTCGCTTGCACAAGTCCCTGGGTTCAATCCCAACACTACAAAATAATAATAATAATAATAACAACAACAACAACAACAACAACAACAACAATAATAATAGGAGGAGGAGGAAGAGGAAGAAATAATGTTTAAAGGAAAACTATTTTCTAAGTACTTTTTATACAAACAGTAAAATGATTTGAAAAGCATTAAGGGCTACAGTTACTGTTTTAAATAAGCAAACACATAATTAAAATAGTGTAAATGTACTAGGCAAAAGTGACACAAGCCCAGGGCAAGAATAAGACACCCTGTGTAAGAAAAAGAAAGTAGCCACTTCTTACACATGTATCTTACTCCCATGTGCTTAAGGAAAACTCCATGTCATCACTTCTATCAGGGTTTATAGTTAGATAAATTCACAGCTTGGTTTTACTGAGCTGAGTTCAACTCTTCCATGCACAGAAAAACAGCTCTAGTTGGAACTACAGCTTAATGTCTGGAAATAACCTTTTAGGACACTAAGGGTAGAATGTCTGTTCTAGTCTTATCTTATCTTCAAATTTGGACGACAGAATCCAGCAATCAGAAAACTAACTTCCTGAGTAACTGGTTTTTAAATCAGAATAGCAGTGTCTTTTCCTTTCTCATTCTCTCCATCTATACATATATATGTATTTAAAATCTAGTATTATTTAATACCCCTCAAAAATAAAGTTTTCATATTTTATTTGAAAGTGCTTCCAAATGTCCATTTCTCTTATGTGCAGCTACAAATAAAATTCTAACTGCATTTTGAACTGAAAATAAGATACTTTAAGAAATAAGCCTATAACAGTAAAAGAAAAAAATGAGAAAATAACATCAAAAAAAGAAAACAATCCTCAAACTAGAGGTCACTTGTAGAAAAAGTGCATTTTAAATCCTAAAAGTCATTATCAGATTTCATAAACACATACACATACCATAAATGACAAGGAATAATATTAGCAAAATTAGTTATACTTCAATAATTATTTTACAGGGAGATGAACTGTCTAAACTATTTTTTCAAAATAAAAACAGACAACTCATTTTGTAATATAAGCAGTTTCACATCACATCAAAACTACCATGCTATTTTAAGATTTGTTTTTGGCCAATTTGCAATCTAAAAAATCAAAGAAAATGTTCAGAAATGGGTAAGAACACTAATTATGAAATAACATTGATGAAACAAAACAAAAGCATCGATGATGATGTAAAGCAACCTGAGCTCTCATACTACTTACTGGTGGGCATGTAAAATGGCACCAACTGCTTTTGGTAAGATTTGGCAACTGTATTCCTTTAAAAACTGAACATATCCATATCTTGTAACCTAGTAAGTCTAATGCAAGAGCAGTGAAAAAGATGTACAAGACTTCCAAAAGAAAGCTCTTTGCAGCTATATTCCCAAGAGACTTTATTGAAGCTGTATTCCTAAGAACCCAAAACTAGAAATAGTCCAGATGCCGTTCAAGAGAAGAAAGATAAACAAATCCCAGTAAATTCAAGTGACAGAGCAAACTATTAATATATGTCACAACGTGAGCAAATTTCAAAGCTATGCTGGGTGAAATAACCCTATGTACAGGAAGCATAATGTATGTTTATGTGAAGTCTGGAACAGGAATAATTAAGTTATGAAGAAAATATCAAATAAGGGGGATTTATCAGAAGGGACATGACTCTGGGATGGGAATGTTATACATCTTAAATATGGACTGCATAGGTGGGTCCATTTACTGGGTTAATAGTGTACTTCAGATTTGTGCATTTCATTGTTTTCAAATTGTACAAGGTAAAAGGTTTGCATGCTAATGTATTTTAGAGAAAAAAGTGTTCTAATACCAGCAAATTATTTTGGAAGGCACTAAAAATCAGATGGCTTTATGGATAGAGGGATGAATAAATATGAAGATATGTGATTAAATAAGTTCAGTAAATATTACCTGTAGAATCTAAATAGTGGATATACAGGTATTCATCATAAATTTTTTCAAGGTTTTCTGTATGTTTGAACATTTACAATAAAATATTAAAAGGAAAATGAATCTTTAAAATATTAAATTATATAAAGTATGCATGAGTTATTTATAATTGAAAAAGTTAAAATTACTTTTCTAGATCAGGCTATGAACTAATTTGTTTCATTTTTGCAAATATTTAATAATTAGCCTTTTAAAATAAATTTTTAAGTCTATATAATTAACTTCTTAAATCTATATACAGTTAAATAGTAAACTTGCAATCATGTCTTCCTAGGAAAAAAGCTCATTCTCTAAATAAATTATAATCCTTGAAATGTTTATGACAGGCATTCTTTATCAGACAATCTTAAGAGGATTAAAAAATACGATCTCTAACTTTTTAGTAAAATTTAGCCTTTCCTTAAATTATGAATATAGTTTTTTAAAGCCCACTGTAATATTATCAGTAACTTTCTCTAAAGTAAAAATCACACAAGAATAACTTAAGAAATTTACAACACTAATATATATTCTACATAGACATTCCTTTTCAACTGATCTTAGTTCAGTGCAGCCTTTGGCACCAGAACTTTTAAAAGTTTCCCTGGTGATTTTAATATGCAGACAAGGTTGAGAACCACTGGTGGAACAGTGAATAGCCATGCTTGTTACAGGTTAAATGGTCCCAGAGTCATACTTGTATAAGATTCAGGCAATCCAGTCTGTAAGGAAAAAAGCATCCTTCAGAACATTTTCATCATAACTTTAATAAGTAATATTTCACTTTTATAATAAATATTGGGATATTAGGGGGTAAAATTGGAATTTATTTTATAAAATAAGACCTTATCAAAGAAAATGCTTTATCTTCAACTTAAAATACTCAATTTTTAGCCATAGTCAACTGAGTCAAGCAATGAAGAAAGCTAGTCTTCATTTACACAAAGTAATCATAAAATTAAATAAGTAAATACTACATAAATGAATTCTGTCCTAATATAGTTCAATTCAGCAAATATGAATAATGTGTTTACCAACTATTATTCTCTATGCTAAATACTGATGATGTTAAGAACACAGAGCCAGGCAGAGTGGCACACGCCTGTAATCCCAGCCATTCGGGAGTCTGCAGCAGTAGGATCACAAGTCCAGGTCAGCCTCAGCAACTCAGCAAGGCCTAAGTAACTTAGTGAGACCATGTCTCAAAATAAAAAATGCTGGGGATGTAGCTCAATGGCTAAGTGTCCCTGGGTTCAATTCCTGTTACAAAAAAAAGGGGGGTGGGATTTGCTGGTTAAGATCATAGACTGAAGTCAAATCTCAAGTCACATTCATAGCTCCACCACTTACCAATAGTTGCATCTTTCTCAGCAAGTTAGTTATTTCTTTTATATTCCTGTGCAAATTTTGTCACTATAATAAAGTACCTGTGTCAGTTAACTATGTTAGTCATCCTTTTGGAGGTTTTTATCCACAGATGGCTGGCTCCATTATTCTCAAGTGAGGCAGAACATCAAGGCAGAAAGGTGTGGCAAAGAAAAGCTGCTCAGAGCTTATAGAAGCAGGAAAGAAGGGAAGTGGGGAGGGGCAGCAGGGACATGATAAAGTGGTTGAGGGAACATACCCCAGTAACCATGGTCCAATCATGTCCTATGTGCCCAGTTTCCACCACCTTCCAGTAGTCCATTCAATTATCAATGATTAATCCACTGATATGGTCAGAACCTCACAATATAATTACTTTTCCAAAGCCCCACCTCTGGACATTGCTGTACCAGGGACCAAGCTTTCAACACATGAGCCTTGGGGGAACATTTACAGATCCAAACCGTACCACTATCAAGTGCAAAGGTTTATTTCAGTTCACAGTTCTGGAGTTTCCAACTCAAGATCAGACAAACTCATCACTTCTGGGCCTCTAACAAGGGTGCCAAATGGCAATGGCAGGGAGTATGTGGTAGAGCAAACTGCTCACCTCATAGCAAGGAAGCAAAAATAAAGGCCAAGCCTGGGCCTCAATAATTCTCATCAAGGATATGCCCCCAATGTCCAAAGGACCTCCCAGGAAACCCCTCCTAAAGGTGATGTCATAGGGACCAAGCTTTTAATACATGGGTCTTTGGGTCTTATCCAAACCACAGTAGTCCTATAATATGGAAATATTGTTACTGAGATAAGGTACACAAAACACTAATTGTTTAGCATATAGTGAATGTTTCAATTTTGTAGCCATTACAGTAAGACATTATTGTAAGTTCACAGCCCAATAAAGGAAATAGCAAACAGGAAAATAGCTGTACCATATTAGGCAAAGGATTGCCACCCTTAATATATAAAGAATTATTGATAAAATCAATAAAGAAAAATAGAAATGAACAGATAGGAATAGAAAAATGGGGGATAATGGGAGAATTCCCTAAAGACAAAATATGTATGACCTAATAAAAACTATTCAACCTCCTGAGTTTAGACATTATTTCTCTAATTACAAAGTTTCAGGGTAAGCAAAAGAAATTATAAAAGTCTCAGGGTTAGAAGATGATGGTGAAAAAAAAATAAAGTTCACTGGATGGGGAATATGTATTCTCTGAAGTAGCTTTTCCTTCAATAATAGCTCAATCCCATAGTTTGGCTCTTTTCTTACCAGATTCCTATTATTAGTTACTACTTTATCACATAATCTCAGTAAACAGGCAAGCATTTTGCAGGTCATAGAGGACCCTGATCCACAACCCTAATCCACTCCAGAATCTCCAGAATAATCAATAGTAGTTTTGTTCTCAATCTATTCCAAAGACTTTATTTCATTTCTCCATTAGTTCCTGGTTAGTATGGTTAAAAAAACAAACCAATCCTCTTTATATTAACAATCTTTATTTTCTTCTTTGTTCTTTTAATTTTCTACAATAACACATTATTTTTATAATCATAAAAAAGCCTAGGTAAAAACAGAAATAAAAGGTCAGACAGCCATCCTTTCATTTCATGATATATGTTATACACCAAAAAATATGTTGTCAGTAAAACTAATAGGACTATGTTGAGGTCTCTGACATAGAGATAAAAACACCTAGTTCCTAACAAAGTCACAGCTCTAATCTTGAGGATGAGGTATTTGAAATACACTTAGCCTCTCTCTAAAGTTTTAAAACCGCAATTATATATGTAGGTATGCAATAGGTAACTTTCAGATCTAAAAGTCAAGAATTCTAAATAGAACTGTTTGAAAATCCATGAAGTAGATAATGCTTTCCACTTAAAGTACCTATATTGCCTTTTAAGATGTCAATTACTATAATGTACTCCCATTTATTTCTAATTCTCATTTATAAACAGATTTTGTCAATCAAATTATATATACATATCTATTAAATATAATGTATGTTTGATCTACTGTAGTTATTTCCTGTTCATTAAAAGAACTTTCCTATCAAAATATCAGCTTTTATATAAAAATCAAAATATTTAGATTACATTTTTTTTATTATTAAATTTTTTATTTTTATAGACTTCATTTTGATTCATTGTACACATATGGGGTACAAATTTTCATTTCTATGGTTTTGCATGATGTACATTCATATCATTCTTGTTAATCACTCATGTAAGTAGGATAATGATGTCTGTCTCATTCCAACATTTTTTATCTCCCCACACCCTACCCCTCATATTTCCCTCTACATAATCTAATGATCCTCCATTCCTCTCTCACCTTCCCCCTAACCAGACTCTATATCATCATCCACTTATCAGGAAAAACATTCGGCCCCTGTTTCTTTGGGATTGGCTTATTTCACTTAGCATGATAATCTCCAATTCCATCCATTTATCTGCAAATGCCATAATATTAGATGTTGGTGTGGCTGTGGGGAAAAAGGCACACTTTGACATTGCTGATGGAGTTGCAAACTGGTACAGCCACTCTGGAAAACAGTGTGGAGATTCCTCAGAAATCTTGGAATGGACCCACCTTTTGACCCAGTTATCCCACTCCTTGGTTTATACCCAGAGGACTTAAAATTAGCACACAACAGTAACATAGCCACATCAATGTTTATAGCAGTTCAATTCACAATAACTAGACAGTGGAACCAACCTAGATGTCCTTCAACAGATGAATGGATAAGGAAGATGTGGTATAGATTGCATTATACTTTATGGTCCCCATGTATTTAAGTCAAAATGTGTATTATGTAACTATTATTTTCTAAAATATACAGCAAAAATTACAATCTCCCAAAAGTGAATTTTTGAAATAGGTTTAGAACCACAAATTTCTAGCAGGAATAGCAAAGCAATTATATGGACTAAATATACTAAAGACTCAAAATTTACACTCAGAACATTGTGAGTGAAGAATTCACTAATTAAAGGCAAATGTCATGTTTTGTGTACATATATACAGTACAATGATTAAAGAAAATGTAACAGAAGACAAAAAAAATTTGAGAAAACAATAGAAATCAGCTGCAGAAAAAAGATCACGTAAACTCATACATATAAGGCTGAGTGCCCAAAATAATAAACTCTCTCACAGAGAAGAAAAGTAGCCCACAATCCATGATCATAATGCAGAAGCCTCAGAGTGCTGGTGTGGTGGGAGAGGGATGCAACACAGACCATCTTTTAAGACACACACCAGAGGTGAGATTTAGCCGGGAGCTGAGCTGCTTGCCGGCTCCAGTAGGGAATTTGGGCCCGGTCGGTGCCATTCTACAGCTTCCCTGACAGAGAGACTCCATCTTGACCTCTCTGAGCCCTCGGACCTAAGCCCACCCCTTCCCGCGGGGACACAGCGCTGCAGCTCCAGGTGAGATTTGGCCGGGAGTGGAGCTGCTTGTCGGCTCCAGCGGGGAATTTGGGCCCGGTCAGCGCCATTCTACAGGTTCCCTGGCGGAGAGACTCTATCTTGACCTGTCTGAGCCCTCGGACCTAAGCCCACCCCTTCACGCGGGGACACGGTGCTGCGGCTCCAGGTGAGATTTGGCCGGGAGTGGAGCTGCTTGCCGGCTCCAGCGGGGAATTTGGGCCCGGTCGGTGCCATTCTACAGCTTCCCTGGCGGAGAGACTCCATCCTGAGCTGTCTGAGCCCTCGACCTAAGCCCACCCCTTTCGCGGGGACACGGTGCTGCGGCTCCAGGGACACGGCGCTGCATCTCCTGGTTGCCTCTGCCCAGAAGCATTGATCATTCCCAACCTGGAGGTTGAGAGACAGCAGCTATCTTGGGTCACCACTTGATCAAGCACCTCTCAAACATCTGGTGAGTTGATGGAAATCTGCAGGGACGCCCTGGGTCTTTACAGGGAAGTTGCAATCCCTCTGATTTGCACTACTAGAGGGGAGGATATATGAGCAGCATGGGAAGACACGGGAAGAAAGTGTCCCAAACAAACCTGGATGGTGCATCAGGAGATCCTAAGGACAGCACGATAGAGGGAATGACAGAAATGGAGTTCAGAATGTTCATAATTAAAATGATCCGAGAAGAGAATGAGGTGACGAGAGAGCAGATTCAGGCTATGAATGATCAGCTAATAGAGCAATTTCAGGAAGCAAAAAAACATTTCAATAGAGAGATAGAAGTTCTGAGAAAAAAGCAAACAGAAATCCTTGAAGGAAACAAGGAAATGAAGGAAACAATCAACCAAGTTAAAAACTCAATAGAAAGCATAATTAATAGAATAGATCACTTGGAAGACAGAACCTCAGACAATGAAGACAAAATATTTAATCTTGAAAACAAAGTCGAACAAACAGAGAAGATGGTTAGGAATCATGAAAGAAATATGGGACATCATGAAAAGACCAAATTTAAGAGTTATTGGGATTGAGGTAGGCACAGAGATACAAACCAAGGGTATGAACAATCTGTTCAATGAAATAATGTCAGAAAATTTCCCAAATATGATGAATGAGATGGAAAACCAATTACAAGAGGCCTACAGGACACCAAACGCACAGAATTTCAACAGATCCACAAAAAGGCACATTATAATGAAAATACCTAACATACAAAACAAAGATAGAATTATAAAGGCTGCGAGAGAAAAGCAGCAGATTACCTACAGGGGGAAACCAATACGGATATCAGCAGATTTCTCAGCCCAGACCCTAAAAGCAAGAAGGGCCTGGAACAACATATTTCAAGCTCTGAAAGAAAACGGATGCCAACCAAGAATCTTATATCCAGCAAAACTTATCTTCAGATTTGATGACGAAATAAAATCCTTCCATGATAAACAAAAGCTTAAAGGATTCACGAAGAGAAAGCCTGCCCTACAAAACATTCTCAACAAAATATTCAAAGAGGAAGAAATGAAAAATAACAATCTCGGTCACCATGGGGAGGAACTACCCTAAAGAAAGAGTCCATCAAAGGAGAAACAAAGTTAAGCTAAAAACCCTAAAAAAGCTAAAATGACAGGAAATACAAGTCATATCTCAATAATAACCCATAATGTAAATGGCCTAAACTCATCAATCAAAAGACATAGACTGGCAGACTGGATTAAAAAGAAAGACCCAACAATATGCTGCCTTCAAGAGACTCATCTCATAGAAAAACATGCCCAGAGACTAAAGGTGAAAGGTTGGGAAAAAGCATACCATGCACACAGACTGAGTAAAAAAGCTAGGGTTTCCATTCTCATTACAAAGCAGACTTCAAACCAAAGATAGTCAGAAGGGATAAAGAAGGACATTTCATATTGCTTAAAGGTAGCATAAATCAACAGGACATAACAATCATAAATATTTATGCACCAAACAATGGCGCATCCATGTATGTCAATCAGATCCTTCTCAATTTCAGGAATCAAATAGACCAAAACACAATAATACTCGGAGACTTTAACACTCCTCTCTCACCATTGGACAGATCATCCAAACAAAAATTGAATAAAGAAACTATAGGACTCAATGACACAATCGCTAATCTGGACTTAACGGACATATATAGAATATTCCATC
>JAJEJO010000815.1:778486-830787 GCA_020662805.1 Glaucomys volans
GCACAGATGGTGTGACTCTACTTTGTGTACAACCAGTGAAACAATAGCTGTACTCCATTTGTGTTCAATGAATCAATAAGTAAATAAAAAAAAAGACACACACCAGCAAAATATTAAAATTTAAAAAAAGAGGAAACATTATAAGAAACCTGGAAAATACAAAAGGTGAAAAGGAATAGCAACCACAAATATTTGACATCAACTGCCCCAAAAGGTTTGCAACAAAGGTCTATGTTCAAGACCAACCACAACAGATTATTTTTATTATTATTATTATTATTATTATTATTATTATTATTTGTCTTTTATTGTGGAGTTCACCTACAGCAAAAAAAAAAAAAAAAAAAAGGGGGGGATAAGAACAAACAAGAGAAATTGGGAAACTGGCTCTAAAACATTACGTGCACAGGGCACACAAGAGCTAACCTTAACAGGGAGTTATTCCCTGATAGAGTATAATCTTCCTACAGTGAAAAACAAAGGTCACAAGAATATAAGTATTACTTTTTTGGAGATAGGGTACTACAAACTGAACCTGGGGCACTAAGCTACATTCCCAATCTTTGTTATTTTGAGACAGGATCTCATTTAGTTGCTTAGGGCCTCAATACATTTTTGAGTCTGGTCTAATACTTGTGATTCTCCTACCTCAGCGTGCCACTGCCAAAGTATTATTCTTCAGGTATTTAGCACTCAGTTAAAGTATTACTCTTACAGGAAAAAGACATTTCCAAAAAGATTTGGAAAAAGCAAGTATAAAGATATTAAGAAATCATTCCGGTATGAGGTTCACTTAAGACACTTATTGAAATTCTCTGCACCTACAGCAGGTATCTGGACTGCCACAGCTGTATATAGGTTCTGCCATGAAAAAAAATCTTTATTTGGGATTTCTGTGTTGATTCACTAAAATTTTCTGAACACAAACAACTGAAAAGATTTCTAAATCCACTATCCATTTGGTATATCTTTTGCATTTAAACCTTGAGATCATGAACTATTAGAAAGTTAGTCTGGCCAAAGGTCATCAAATCATAACCTTAACAGAAACCTAAAAGGCTTATTCTATTTCCTGAAGAGTTTTACAATTCCAAAACTATCCACTCTTCCAAAGTCCCCTCAGGCTATTTTTGTAGCACTTGCTAATTGTTACGATGGAACATGTACATGAATCAAGTATCCCAAGATCTGAGCAGGATAAGGCCAGGTTGGTTACTCTGTTCATGTTTAATAAATAAACTATATCATTATTAAAAACCTTAAAGGTGTCACATTTTCTAATTATTGTTTATGAAGTATAAGAAATAGTTATTTTCTTATTACTTCCATGACTAGATGATATACCATTAGTGAAACAGGGGTGTGATCTGGTTTTTCTTACCATGTCATCAATTCATTGATGAATTATTATATGTTTAGATCCAAACTCTTAAAAACAAAATAGTACCTGTGACTGAAATGCTGAGAAACACTTTTCTTTCATTCTACAAACTATGTATAAGTGCGGCTAAACTGTTAGTGCCTACAGCCCACTGTTAAGTTGTAAAGAAGTCAAATATTTCCAAACTGTGGTTACAAGTCAAAAGTAGTGGATAGCAACTGTGAAGAAGATTACAATTTTCTGGGGTCAAGGATATCATTTTACAGAAGCCTAGTGCAGTCTTTGATTTATAAATTGATTTTAAAGAAGGTCTGCCAAATTTAACAGCATAGAAAGTCATATCTAGTTGCATAGAATTTATTCAATCCTGAAAAACAAGTCAAATAATCGAACAGCAAACATCAGGATCTTTATTTAAAGGTGCATTTCCAAGCCATGAGTGCTGTATTTAGACCACTATCCTATGCCATAGTTATCAGTAGCATATGACAATGACAATTTGAGTGTGAGATCCCCTAAGAAAGCAAGGCCTGAGACAAAGGCTTATGTGAGGACAGTTTGTTGGAAATGAACTTAGGGAGTGGGAGTAGGGACTGGACAAGAGGAAAAGTCAAAATAAGGGTGTGTTTGCAGGCCAGTCACTATACTCAATGATGGCTTTGCAAGAAGCTGTGAAGAAAGTTCCTTAAAATCCTATCCCAGAAATAGAATCCAGGAACATTTATTCACTGGTTTCCATCCTCCACTGGTCAAATGGCCTTTAGGAGGATTAATTTTCTCACATTTCCAGGTGTGCACACATATGTATGCCTAGTGGCTCCTACAAGTACTCTTGGTCAGAGAGAGATAATTTGAGAATAGTAAGCTGAGGTGGGGTGTTTTGTTAAGACATACCATTATGAAGCTAACTGAAGCAAAGCAGCCCAGAGTGTTGCAAGGAAGTGAAGTAGCGAGCAATTATCTGACACCTAGCCAAAAGGTCATCAGGCATATGAGAAGTTCAATTCTGAGTTAAGTAAGCATATTTTGAAAACATTTTTCACAAAATGTCAATTTATCTACAGCTCTAGTGGTCATAAAAGGGTTATCCTTAAGAAACTAGAAAATATGTCTATATATAACACTTTCCATTTTGGGTTTTCTTGAGCTTTGAGAGTTCTTTACCTATTCTGAAGACAAGTATGTTATCTGGTATATGATTTATAAATATTTTCTCTTAGTCTGTGGCTTGCTGTTTCATTCTCTTAACAGTATCTTTCAATAACAGAAATTTTTAATTGTGAAGTCCAATATTGTATTTCATGGTGTAATAAGAAAATTCTGCCTAACGTAAAGTTGCATGCACATTCTTCCATGTTTCTTTTAGAAGTTTTGTAGTGTTAGGTTTTACATTAAGGTTATGATACATTAGGAACTAATTTTGATATATGGCTTAAAATTCTTTTTTTTGATACACAGATATCCAATTATTTCATCACCATTTGTTGAAAGGACTGTCCTTCCTATATTGAAATGTTCTTGCATCTGTGTTGAAAACAGCTGTCTACATATGAAATGAGTCTATTTCTAAAATTCTCTATTTCAGTGACCTGTATGTCTACCTTTTTTACAGTATCACATTATCTTGAAAAAGGTAGATTTATAAGTTTTTATAACAGGTAGTGTTAGTCTCCCACTTTGTTCTCTTTCAGGATTATTTTGATTATTGCATAGGTCATTTGCATTTTCATATGAATTTTTAAATAATTTTGTCAACATCTAAAAAAATGTCCAAATTTTGATGGGGTTATACTGAATCTACAGATCAATTTGCATAGAACTGATTTCTTAATAAAACTCAATCTTCCAACCCATAAATATATCTTTCTCCTTTAATTTAGGCATCTAGGCAAAAAAAAAAAAAAAAATGTGCAGGCACTTCAACAAAGATATATGGATGAGAAATAAGCATGTGAAAAGATGTTAACACCACTGCTCATTAAGTAAGTGTAAATTAAAATCACTTTTGAGAGAGCATTAAATTAAATACTGATTACAGTGACAAAAATGAAACTGACTGACCATACCAAATGTGAACAAGGACGTAGTTGAACAAGAAGCCTCAAACAATACTCTTAGAAATGGAAAACAGTACAACCAACTCAGAAAATAGTCTGGCAGAATCTCACCAAGTTAGAAAGGTACACCTCCTATGCCTCCTATGTGACCGAGTCACTATTCTCCTATGTATTTGCCCCACAGAAATGAAAACATGTTTACATGACACGTTATATTACATGTTTATATGTTAATGAAAACTTTATTTGTAATAGCCAAATCCTAAAAACCCATGTGTACATCCACAGGTGAATGGAATATATGTGCTACATACATAAATACTTAGCAATAAAAAAGAATGAACAATATTATATGCTACAACATAACTCTAAGCAATTATACGAAAGAAACCTGACATCAAAAAGCACAAAAATTATGTAACTTCTAGAAAATGTAAATTAATCTAGTGACAGAAAGCAGGGGGACTGGGAAGAGACAGCAGAGACAAAAAGAACAGAAGGCAGGGACTACAAAAGGGAAGGACACTTGGGTGTGACAAAAATGCTTATCAAGTGTACAGATGATTTCATTGGTAAATATTTGTTAAAACGCACCAAGCTGTACACTTGAGTATGCTCAGCTTATTATATGTCAAGTATACCTAAATAAAGCTGTTCTTTAAAAAAAATTCTGATTTCTGAATAGTAATGGATTTACATAGCAGTAGCTCCTTTGTAATAGTTTTTTTTCAACAATTAGGAACTTTAAAACTAATACGGAATAGCAATATTCCTTACAGCAAGGATAAAGAAGGCATAAGAGTCATAGTTCATACACCTTCACTAAGAGAATGAAATTGTATCATTTCAATATATCTATGTCTATAACTTTTAAATATCTATATAGATATATAAAATGTGAATATATTGGAGAAGAAAGGAAGAAAGATATACATGGGAACTAAGATGTTAGCTATTCCCCCATAACTGTTATTAAATTACGTTAAACTAGGAAAGCACTTAAGCAGGAAAGTGTGAACACTGCCAATCTCAAAATGGAACGCTTATTATCTTTAAAAGCATTTTGTTACTTTTATAATACCTGAAGTGAAGCAATAATGTCAGTCACTTAACCAGATCTTAGAGTATAATATCTTCATCTTAAGTACTATTATTTCCAGTATTTTAATAATGTTCACATAGTCCCAGAATATGATCTTTTGTGCTCTGATGACACTTAAATTAATAGCATAATTTTCTGGTACTTGCAACAGTTGCTTCCCATTCTGATTTTTTATACTTCCCTATAACACTTCCAGATAAATCCTCTAATAACCATTTTTATCTTTATCTTTGGGGAATTCAAAAGCTTCAATAGAATAATGAAATATTAAAAATTAAACTTTTTTAAAAATTTTAATGTTGATTGCAATATTTCTAATCAAATATCTTTAAAGAGGTGATAAATCTTCTAAATAGTTCATTTGATCTTGCTTGCTTCACTGATGATGTTCTCAACTCTTTTCTATAGATACGTCTATAACTGAAGCTATTTATCAAATGCTGTTTGTTGTCAAAACAATACACAAAGAACTTATCATCTCTTCAATACTTAGGTTATTTAACTGACCAATGATCATGTAAAATATTTGCTGTTTTTAATTCATGTGAAGAGGGTATCGACCTGCAAAGCCAAATGAAACAATCACCTCATGTATAGCCATCATGGAATGACTACAGTAATTCTACTTTAAAAAAGAAGAGTCTGTCTAATGCATGTTGAAAATAGACACTTTCAATTTTGTCCTTAGCTGTCCTCTATTGTAGATGATTTTTTAAACAAATCAAGTCAATTAATAAAAATATAAAGCAGTCCAGGTTTTCATTCCAGTAAGGTTTTATCAAATAGAGGGTGCAACCTGTGCTGCGAATATAGTTAGCGGTAATTTTTAATCATTCATACTAAAAACAATGAAATAAAAAACAAATGGCAACAAAAATCTTTACTTCAAATAAGGTCAAGACTAACAGAAAATTAGTGTGTTGCTGACTGCCAATGTTATTGTCATAGCCAGAGCCAGGGAACTAACTGCAAACAGTGACATCATTTTAAAAATAAACAAACACTGCCCCAATGCTTCTACAATTAACCAACTCCAATATTCTGGTTTGGTTCCTTATATCTATCTGCTAAATTGGACTGGCTTCTAGTATTCAACATCTATTTTACTATAAAAATATAGGTGGGGATGTACTTCCTAGCTGAAAGAACTAATATCTGTTAGGGATTCTAAGAGATATTTGAATTAACACTTTTCCTAAGTGAATTATTTCTGAATGCAACCTACTGGACTTTACCTTGAAAATGGGCGTTGATGTTTCTAAACAAACATTTTAAAACATAAAATACTCCCATGCACAAGTACATCAACACCCACCCATTCCAAATTAACCCTTGGATTAAAAAAATAATCAAAGTACAAATAGACAGCCCATCAATTCACCAGACGGAATCCCTGACAGGAACAAAACCTGAGGTAGAAAATGTTAATAAACAGTATGTGGGTTGTAATAAAAATACTTTACTGATATTAAAATAATTTTGTTGTGTCCAAAAGCATTTTAAAATATAAATCATAACATTAAAAAGTCATCTGTAAAGTGCTATTATTTTTCTTTTACTTGGGACATCTGCTGTGTATAAATGTTTTACTGATTTACTCTAAACAATTACATTAAGTATTTGTCCAAGAATTAACAATGTTAACCAATAAAACCAAATAACACTTCTCTTAACATCTTTTATCTGTTAATTATACAATATATAGTTGTCTGTCACATACACATAGCCTGGTGAGATTGGTTGTCATTTGTCATTAATCATCCCTATTTTTTTTTTTTTTTTGGTACTGGGATTGAACTCAGGGGCACTCAACCACTGAGCCACATCCCCAGCCCTATTTTGTATTTTATTTAGAGACAGGGTCTCACTGAGTTGCTTAGGGCCTCGCTAAGTTGCTGAGGCTGGCTTTGAACTTGTGATCCTCCTGCCTCAGCCTCCCAAGCCACTGGGATTACAGGTGTGCACCACTGGGTGCAGCCCCATTTCATTTTTGAACATCAGAAAATTCTTTGAGCTGGGCATGGTGGCCCATGCTTGTAATTCCCAAGACTCGGGAGACTGAGGCAGAAGGATCTCAAGTTCAAATCCAACCTCAGCACCTTAGTGAGAGGCCTTAAGTAACTTGGAGACCCTGTCCGTAAATAAAAAAGGGCTGTGGTTATAGCTCAATACTTAAGCACCTGTGGATTTGCTCCCCAGTACCAAAAAAAGAAAATTCCTTGATGCTGCATATAAATGAAATACTATCTTTAAAGTCTTAAAAGTATACATAATTCAATATATAGACAGACCCATTTGTTACTATGTATTTACATGTATATGTATATACAAATACCTAATATAGATTTGTATAAACAAATATTTCTTTGTCCACGTGAGCTCTATTAAGAGCTCACCAATGCACATAACTCCTTTTATCACTCTGTACATCTATATACACTTTCCAATTCAAAAGGACTTTCATTCATATCTCAATTTACTCCTATACATGCAATCTATGACAAACTATTATTTCCTTTTTTATAAAGTTAACTAAATTATATATTGTCACGAACTGGTAAGGATAGAGATAGGATTTCATCCAGAAGTTTAGACTTTGTTATGCAACAATGGTCCTGCAGAATAAACTATGAAGCCTACCTATAATGAAGTCTGATTTATTAACATGAATAGGTAAGAGATTTAAAGTATAACTTAAGGTAGTAGTAAAAGAATCTGACAACCCGTTTCATAAAACTAGATTCTTTAGAACTTCAAATTCACATAAGATTTTTTTTTTTTTTTTTTTTTGGAACCGGGGATTGAACTCAGGGACACTCAGCCACTGAGCCACATCCCCAGCCCTACTTTGTATTTTATTTAGAGACAGGGTCTCACTGAGTTGCTTAGTGCCTTGCCTGTGCTGAGGCTGGCTTTGAACTCAGGATCCTCCTGCCTCAGCCTCCCGAGCCGCTGGGATTACAGGCGTGCGCCACACCACCCGGCTTCACATAAGAATTTGATCATGCCACAGAACTCTCTCGTGTTCACAATCACAGATCTCAAACCTACAAAGCTTAAACCAAATTTGATAATATTTGAAATTAGAGTGATATCTTCTTCCTTAATCTGACATGAAACTGAATGATTTAGATTCAAAGTGATACATCCATTTGCCCACTAAAAACATTTACTTAGATCTATCATAAGCACATAGGGTTGAATGAGTTATACAACTTAGAAAACTAGGTAAATGAAAAAGTAAGATAAATGTTAACTCTAGGAATAATAAAACCAGGATGTCAAAGAAAAAATAATTATAGTTAAGTACATATTGTTTAATTCCATAGTATACAGTCAGAATAACATGAACGCTGAATATTTATATCAAAATTACAATGTAATTATTGATAAAGAACAAGAGGTTAAGAAGTATGTCTGTGTACAGAGTGAGGACAGAGAAAGCAGCCAATTCTCTATCCACAGTGGGAAATTGATAAATGCCTTAAACAAACAAAAGTCAGCATAAATATAAGAGGATATAGTAACAAATTATAATACTGCTATAGTTTGAAATCTTAAATATCTCCCAAAGGCCCCTGTGTGTGTTAAAGGCTTGATCCCCAAAGTGGTGTTATTGGGAAGCAGTAGAAACCTTTAAGGTATGGTAGGCAGGGGTGTCTGCTCTCAGAGGGGATAACGGGACTCCAGTCCCTTGCTCTTTCTCTGTTTTGCATCTGGCCATGAGGTTAATGATTTTGCTGTACCATTAACTCTCTCCAAGACACTGCCCCCAACAGAGGCCTAAAAGCAATGGGTCTACCATGGACTGATGCATTCCAAAACCATAAGACAAAATAAACCTTTATACTTTATAAGTTCATTACCTCAGGTATTTGTTATAGTTATGGAAAACTGACCAACACAAACCCTACAGTGATCAGCTAAGAGTTAAAAGTGATTGACCCTGGAGAAAGAAACAGATGGGAAGGAGGCCACAAAGTGCTGTGTTATCTAAAAAGAAAAAAGAAATAAAGCAGCTGAGAGCAGACCTGAGTGGGAGATTGCCTGCCTAACATGAACAGGACCCTTGGATCAATCCCTAGCACTGTGCAAACAAAAACAAAAAGCCTTGAAAACCTAATTTTTTAAGCTATATTTATGTATAACTTTGATAAAATTTTAAAAATTTTTTAATTACTTGTCTACGTTATGATTATAAACTATAGAATACAATAAAAAGATTACACTCACAGTAGCAATAAAATTCTTAAAATACAAATAAATTCAACAAAAACATGTAACTTGTGGATTAAGAAACCACTGCTATTACTAAAAGGAACTAAGTAAAATGAACATAAAATGATTAATTTGATAGATAAATGTAAACTAAATTATAATGAAAACCCAAGTGATTCTAATGATTATCTGGAATAATAAATGTGCACTATTATCGATGATATTTTGAAAATGAAATTTGCTAAGTAAGAGTTTTTGAAACTATTACCAGTGAGATTCCAATTCTAAATAAGGCATTAAAGGTGATTTTTTAATTTTCTTAATTTTGACTGCTAATATTTTCCCTTTTTTCTCCTCTTTTAGAATGCAGGATACTTTAAAATAAATAAGTTATTGAAAAAGGAAAAAAATAAAAGCAGCTAATTGGAGACTGAGTCTAACAGAACCCATAATGCTTCCCTCATACTTTTTCTATCATATCACATAATCACAATAATGAACTTTCCTTCTTTTGATTCTTTCATCCATACCACTGTGACAACAACATTAAGACTGTCAAGAAAGCAAAAGCATACGTAATTAATCAATTTAGGAGTGAAAAAAATCCAGTACTACGAGTTCTCTGACAGAGACAGAAAAAAAAAGAAAAAAGAAAGAAAATTAAAATCTTGCTGTTCAAAAGAACTTACACAGGTTTCTTACAGTAGATAATTAAGTTTTGATTGTTTGTGTCCCCGACATTGGGTTTGTTTTTAACCAAATTTAATTTTCTCAACATATCTGTGAAAGAAAAAAATTTGACATACATATGAACTGAGGCAAAGGATAGTCATGTGACTTGTTGGAAATTATACAATTAAGTCAATGGCTGAACTGTAAACAGAACCAAGGATACCCAACTGCTAGTCTGCTGCTCTAACTAATGGATCATGCTCCCTGCTATGTAATAGGACTGTTTCCTTTAATTACAAATTCTTCATTCACCATCAGATTATCAGCCAGAGGCTTTATCATTAGTTTTGCTCTTCTTCATTCATGGCACCATTCCAAGAATATCAGATTTCCATGATAAAGAAACATAAATACCACTGCTTACTGCATTATACCAGATCTGAAAATTCCAACTGCCTGTGGCAGATATTCCACCATAACGGCACTTAATGGCATATTTGGCAAATTGCAGGTAGAACTGCAATTTTAACAGCCAGTTTTGTTTGACCAATGACTTGGACAAAATGTATTTCATTTTTATTTAATCACATTATCAATGCACTTATAATCTGACCATTAGCACATTCTATAATCTCATTAGTCAACCCTATTGACATATATGACCTGAATGTAAAAATTCTAAAAGGTAGCAGATTTTTAAGGATATATCTTAGAGGACATGTGATGTTAGGAAGCAGATGAAGATAAAAATCATGAGATTTTCTTACATTCTGTGCTAAAATCTATAAAAGAGAATTTACTGGGTACAAATAAAATAAATATCTTTAAAGAGGTATCTAGACACTTGTCTTTGAGAAGCACTTTGTGTTTCTTTGGCACATATCACAGTAGCAATAGTAGCAGCAGCCTTGCCCTTGGTGCTGATTTCTTACTACTCTAAATGTCTCCTCTGAGCCAGAATACACTGGCTGTTGCTGATCATGCTGTGAGACACCTGCACTGGCTACTAGGCTTGTCATGACGCACAAAAACCTACCATCTTCAGCTTGACATTGTGCAAGTTATAATTATTCATCCAAATGAATATGTCAGAGCAGCAGCAGCAGACCTCTCATCAGAGCAAAAGAAAAATACATCAAAACATTATCAACTCAGCAGGAAGACAGGGACCATAAGGAAAATTACCCATTTTTAATATGGATGCCACAAAGCCATGTCTATTATATTACAAAAAGAAAGGAAAATAAAGATCTTCCAAGTGTAAAGTCCAGAAACACTGAATCCAAAGAGGAAATGTATAAAAGCAGACAGTGATTTTTAAAATCAATTATCTGAAACCTATTTACAGTCTCTTAAAAGTAACTTTACTAGTAGAGCCCAACAGTAACATTGATGTTGCTTAAAAACCACAACTGTTTAAAAATTGTTAAAACTGAAAATACCACAAGAACTGTTTCTAGTGAGTCAGTAAGCAAGGATCACACATAAGCAGTCATCTCATACTGCTTCTTACATTCAAAATATATTTAACTAATACTGCCAACACTCATCATATTAAAAGATTCAAAGAGTTCATATTGATAATACCATTACCAAAATCCTTATGATATACAGCTAGACTCTTACTGATAAATATTTAAACAATTTTAATGTTGTTCATGAAAGAAAACTAAAATTATCCCCAGATCTCCACAAATGAAGAAGGTATTTCTAAATTGTATATAAACACATATAATATAGGCAAGGGTAATTTCAGAGCTGTCTCATCTTTAAATAAAAGTGAAAACTGTTAACTTTAAAAACAAACTATACGTAGGAGTTTATCTTTAAAAAAAAAGATATGAAAGATATTCTTGAGACAGAAAAAGCAGAAACCACAAGGAACGGACTGATACATTTGACCACACTAAAAGTTAAAGTTCTATATGACAAAATATATCATATACAAAGCTAAAAGATATGCCATAGGGAGAATACATTAACATTCAATATAACCAACAAAGAAAATTCTGTATGACAAAATATATCACATACAAAGTTAAAAGATATGCCATAGGGAGAATATATTTACATTTTCAATATAACCAACAAAGCATTGGTATCCAAAATAAATTATGAATACTCAGAATAAAAAAAATTTTAAGCAAAGACTATGAACACAATAATAATGATTATCAATCCTTGATAAAGAATTAAGGACAGATTAATTAAGATGAAAATAACCTTTGGAAATATTTGGGAAATAAGAATTACTATGCATTGCTGAATAGCAGTATAAACTTAGATGACAATCGGAAATATTTAGTAATCTCAAAGAGACTCCTTCCCTACAATCCAACATTTTCACTTCTAGAAATAATTCATACTAAAAGTCTAACATATATGTACCAGGAAACATGTAAAAGTGTTCATTGTAGACTGCTAGCAAGAAATTGTGAATAACTTTATCAATGGGACAATGGATAAATTACCTGGTTGATGGACATAATGGATAAAAAGATAAAAAGGTATTAGGCACGCAAAAATCATGGATAAATCACTGAAACAATATTGTATTTAAAAAAAAAAAAGTCAAACTGCAAATACAGTCTAAAAATGTAGCAAAAAGTCTGTAAGAACAGCATACACATCAATTTCAGAGAAAGAGATACCTTGCTAGGAGAAAAGCAAATAGAAAGAAGGAACTGAAAATGGAATGAGGTCTGTGCTGTTCCCACAACTTTTTCTTTCTAAGAGAAAGAGATAAAACTAGAGAAATAGCTGAAACAAGTTATTAAACAGGTATTAAAACATTAATATCTGTCAAATTTAAATTGTGGATAAAAAGCCACCTTAAATTTATCTGTATTTTGCTAACAATTATCAGTATATTCTATAATTTCAGAAAAATTTATGATATTCCAGTTAATACTATTAATGTTATGTTTCCTTGGCACTACTGCAAAAAAGGACAATTAAATTAAAACCTTAAATATGAATTATTATAGTTATCCCAAACTCACATGTACAAGGCACTTACCCATTATTAAGTAGGGATACAAATCTAAAAGAAACTGCCCTCAAAGATATTTCAATCTAGCAGTCACAAACTAATTTTGATGTGACACAAACTTTTCCATAAAGTTTGAGGAAAAATGTACAGTTATGTACATTTTAAAAACAACGCTAAAAAACTCATCAAAACTATATTCTTCAAATTTGGAATTATGATAAATATTAATTTGTAATTTAGAAGTGATATCTGGAAAGAGAAATAAAATCTAGATAAAATATTGTCTCATGAAAATCAAAGGCTTTTTCCTCTCCTTTATTTTGCTGTTTCTCAATTTCCCCCTGAGAGAAATAGGAGTTATTCTGAAAGATAAAAATGAGAACAGTAATTTTTAATAAATGTGTATGATTAAAATATTTTAGATGCTCATAAGACTATTTAAAACCTATAAAACTTTGTTTAAACTAAACTTCAAAGACTTTCTAAAACTAATTTCACATAAAATTACTTTTATGTACGAATAGTTTAAAATATAAGTATGAACTTTTACTTGAACCTAATCAAAATTTGCTCAACCAAAAAGTGGATAGCTTCCATTCACAGAAAATTTGTAAAATATCATTCTTCATTTTCTCTTTGCCTAAGAATAAAAACGTTTTCTCATTTTTGTTACCAACTATCTCAATTCACTTGGTGAAATAAGGCCCATGTCTATTAGACTGACCTGGAATCTTTAAAAACCACACACTGCCACTTCTTTAAAAATCACACATGGAATTCTGTGATTGTACTGTTAATAATCAAAAGCGCCTTGTGACTGTAAGTACATTTTACAACATACTTCTAAAACATCATCTTGTTAGATATAACCAACGTACTGAGAAACCAAATTAATAGAAGCAGGAGAAAGAATAAAAACACATAAAAAAGAAAATACATAAACTAAATTCAAGGATAAACCAAGTCAAACACTTTAAAACCACAAAAAATGAGTATTCTCCTCTGATATAATATCATCAATGTTAAAAATACAGCAATATAAAAATTTTCACCCACTTTTCCAATTACTGCATAGTGTTTTCTACTGAGTTGTTTAGGATTTAAAGAAAAAAAATGGATGTCAACAGGGCTTCTGCATGTTCACTGAAAATGAAACTTAAAGATCTAGAGGGTAATGTGAGTGTAGAGAAAGAAGGAAAAAAATGGACATTAATTATTAGAAAATATAATTAAAGCCTTGGTTATAAATGAATGCTGAAAGAAAATTGGAAAAGAAATCATTTTATATCCTATAATGCCTCCTGACTAAAAAGAACATACATTTTAAAATTTAAAATAAATTTAAGAATTTACCTGTGGTATCCAGGAAACAGAAAATGGAACAGGAAAATCCACAAAACAATCTGGTGATTCTGTGGGATACTATGAAAAAGTGTAAAATTTGGTCATTTCTGCTTCTCTGTGACAATTACTTGAAGTATTTTAGAAAAACTGGATATGCGAGGAAAAATATAACTGCAAATGCACTAAATATAAGTATTTTGATTCTCCTATTATCATGATACTATGAGTTCAGAAATGTCAACACATGCTCATGAAGTACAAAGTTTGGTGATTTAGTGTGCCACAACAGTCAATTAAGCAAAGAAAACTGAACTAAGTTAGTGTCAAGATAGCTGCTAATGTTATGATTTGAGGGGTAAATCAAACTGAATCTCAATTTATCTTTGAAATAGAGAATCAAACTAGTTGATATTTACTTCTTCCCAGTGTAAAATTTAATCTCAAATAGCTTCAATCACCATTTAAATAGTCAATAACTTTTAAAAGAACCAAGAAATGCATAATAATGACTATATAACTATCAATTTAAAAAATGATTTTCCATATCAAAGCAAATATTTTTAGCAAGAAGACAAATAAAAAGAAATAATGAATTATCTTCTCGTTTATTAAGGAAAAATAAACATTTTTTTTTTTTTTTTTGGAACCAGGGATTGAACTCAGGGACACTCGGCCATTGAGCCACATCCCCAGTCCTATTTTGTATTTTATTTTGAGACAGGGTCTCACTGAGTTGCTTAGGGCCTCGCTAAGTTGCTGAGGCTGGCTTTGAACTCACGATCCTCCTGCCTCAGCCTCCCAAGCCGCTGGGATTACAGGTGTGCGCCACCATGCCCGCCACCATGCCCGGCAAAATAAACATTTTTAAGCAAGAAAAATCTTTTAAAAATTGGGAATTAGAAAAATTATTTAATTAATTATATAAAAAGTGATAATCATTTTAAAATTCATTTCTTTCCATTAAAAAGCTAAATTTACTACAAGAAAATTAGTGTTAGGGAAACTTTCATTTGCTAAATTTAGTTAATTCAGAACTTCATGTTTTTCAGTCTCTTATTGTTCAGTACTTCACTGGAAAACCCAAAGGGGATAAGAAAAATCATTACTATATTATGTAACAAACATCAGCACATTCAAAGCAGATGCTTACAAAACAATTAACATTTATCTACAATGATGGCTAAAAATAAACAGTATCTGCCCTGGATACCCCTGTAATCCCATCAGAGCCTGAGGCAGGAGATCTCAAGTTCAAAGCCAGCCTCAGCAACTTAGTGAGGGCCTACATAACTTAGAAGACCCTGTCTCAAAATTAAAAAATAAAAAGGGTTGGGGATGTGGCTCAGTGGTTAAACACCCCTGTTTTCAATTCCGGGCACCAAAGAAATAAAGAATAAACAATAGTATCAATCACTGTACACTGACTAATGCAATCTGGTTATATAAAACTAGTGACACAAAGACAAATACATAGAAAACCATATAAAAATATTAGTGCTTAAATTATGTAAAATGAAAAATGATCAGGCTGAAATAGACTCAGGGAGTCTATTTCAAACAATTCAAAATATCACAATGTGATAATATGAATATAATTGCTATAATCACTGGAAAAACAATATTGTATACTACGTTAAAAAGTCACAAATGTCTCAAAAAAAAAATGTAGGCAGAGACCTCAGATCTCTCTGGTTCCACCTTTATTAACTAGCTAATATGATCTTGGAAGAGTCATTTAATTTCTATGGCTGTTTCACAAGTAAAAATAATAAAGCTCAACAGTATTACAAGATCTCATTTCCCTCCAAAATGTCAGGATTCTGTTTTAAAAAATTATGTACACTTACAACCTCCTTGGGTCAAGATGGAAAATTTAGTTCACTTTGGATTGCTGCTACTTACCTCCCAGAAATGCTAATAATGAATAAGATCAACTATAACATAAATGAATTATCAATATAAGAAGTTAATGAAATGTTGACTATAATCTGAGTAAATACACCACGTAAAATATCTGTGGCCTTGGAAGTCATCATGTACATACATAGCTCATTATATTAAAAGAAAAAATCCTATATTCAAGTGAGAGTAAATGGTACAAATGCATCAACATGGAAAAACATCCCCAAATAGTTAAACAAAAAAACAAGTTAAACACATACAACAATGACTCTACTATGTCGTCTGTGGAAGGATGACATCTTTCAAATATAATTTATATGATCATTATGCAAACACAGTAACATGTATATAAAAATTGTACCAATCTATATGTGAGTGGCTACATATCTATTAAAGTTGAATACAGGTACATTTTATGCGCTAATCATATTCCAAATTAAGAATGATTCTGTTTAATAATAAACTTTGCATAATTATAAAAAACCTAAAAAGAGCAAATTTATGTGCATCTGGGGATTTACTATGAATTATTAAAATAGGAAATAACATCCTATTCATTTTCAAAACAGTTTCTGAACTACAGTAGTACTAAGTACAGTTTGGATAACTAAATTCAATGACAAAATAGTTTAATCAAAATTAAGACAGTTTTTAATAGTAAGTTATATAGATATATATAAAACCATGAGAAACTGTCAAAACTTTCTATTTCACAAGTTTGATAACAAATGCTCCAAAGAAATTAATTTTAACTGAAAAATTAGTATTTAATTATTTTTAAGAAAAAATAGGGGAGAGACAAAGAAGGATATGAGAGAGTAAAAGAGGGGAGACATGATCAAAACACAATATATGCATGTATGGAAATGTCACAGTGAAACCCTTCTTTTGTACAATTAATGTGTGTTAATTTAAAAAAAAAGTTTTTCAAGTCTCTCTTAAAGAAACCCAAATCAGTAATTTCAAAAAATTATTACACAATATTAAGTATATATAATGTGTACTTACGGTATATTTTAGATACTGTTAAGAAAAATTTGGTTAAGAAAAATCTTAACCAAATCTGTTCTGCTCAGACCATCTAAAAAAGAAGGTTACTCCCTGCAAGTGAAACCATATAAACTGCAACAGAGACAAAGTGCCTGGCTTCTGATACACATCTGTGGTTTTGTTTCTTCAAGTAGTTCTGATCTTGGCAGAAGCTGAGAAAGCTCTGGGATACATTTTTTGGTACAGAGAAGATAATCCCATCCCATAGTATAGGATGCACTATAAGTACTACATAAATACACCTATAAAAAAACCAAAAACTTTCCTTATTATGCTCCTTTTTGATTAACACATTTTTAATAGGAAGTGTCTAGTTCAAATTAATGCTGTTTTCTTTATGCGTTTTTGGAGATGGTGAGGAGTGGCAGAATCAGAACAGAATGTGCTCAAGAAAAAAATGCATTTTAAATAAATTTATACATCAAATCAAAGAAATAAAGATTTGAGCATTCACAAAAACAATCCTGCTTTAAGGTTTGTTTTAAAAATTTACCAGTCTAAAACTTAGGTTTTTTGTTTGTTTGTTTTTTGCTTTTTTTTGCAGTGCTGGGGAATTGAACCTTGCCTTGTGCTAGCAAGGCAAGCACTCTACCAACTGAGCTATATCCCCAGCCCCTAAAACTTAGTTTTGATGAAAACTTATTATATACGCTGAACAAATAGTTTTAGCTATTCCTGTTTTTAACTGACAATCCCAGTCCCAAATATTCTCAAAAATAAATTACCACATATCAAAGACAGTTTTGGCCTCAATAATGCAGGCAAATAACGAATCTAACAAATCACCACGATATAGGATTGTCATCCTATCTTTAAAAAAAAAAAAAAAATTTCCTAATTCCTTCCCAGCTCAAAATTTTCTCTTCTTTCTTGTTAGAGGGTCCATAATAGTGCTTCATAACTATAAATGTTGCAAAACTAATCAAAACCACAATATCATTTTACATCAACCAGGATGGCTGAAATACATATATATACATCTATAACCAGTATTGATGAGGATGTGGAGCAATTGGAGCCCTTGAACATGTCTGATGGACGTGTAAAATGGTCATCTTTTGTGGGAAAGGTTCTATAAGTTCTCTAAAAGGTTCTCTAGAATAGTTATCATATGACCCCACAATTTGACTAAGTATATAACCCAGAAAAATGAAAAACTTGCCTATACACCAAAAGCTGTGCACAAATGTTCACAACAGCACTATTCATAATAACCAAAATATGGGAACAGTTCAAATATGCAACAGATGATGAACGGGGAAATGAAATGTGGTATATCCATAAGATGAATATTATTTGGCAATTAAAAAGAAATGAAGTATTGTTACATGTATGAACCTTGAAGACATTATACTAGACAGGAGCCAGTCACAAAAGACTGTTTATACCATTCCATTTGTATGAAATGTGTAGAATAAGCTAATAAATAGAAACCGAAAATATATTAGTGGTTGCCAAGAGCTAGGGGAAAGGGCTAATGAGGAGTTGCTGTTTATGACTGAGAAACTTTTTTTGGAATGATGAATATGTTCTAAAATTAAGTAAGGGTGACTGTTCCATTGTGAATATACTAAAAACCAATAAAATGTATACTTGTTAAAAATAAAGAAATGTTGCAAAACTGACAGTGGAAAATATTTCCTGGAGAAATATTAAAAGAATCATCTACTATGCCTCAAAAAGGTATAAGAAAAAGCAGACAGAATGGACTATATAAGTATTCTCAACTTAGATTAATATTTTTATCACACTGTGAACCCATTAATATGTATGATTAATACATTAGCAAAAAATAAATAAGCAAAATCATAAAATCTTTTAAGCATAAAAGGCAGTGTGTGTTTAAGGCATTATCCTCTTTTTTTTTTTTGCAGTGCTGGGGATTGAACCCAGGGCCTTGTGCTTAGGAGGCAGGCACTCTACCAACTGAGCTTTATCCCCAGGCCTATCCTCTTAATAGTGGGGCAAGATATAAAAATGAGGGCAGGATATACTTAAAATCTTTAATTCTGGTCTTCATAGCAATAAGGGAACTTTTATCATGCACAAAATACAAATAACATACTTTGTAGAAAATGACAGAACCCTTGCCACTAGCAGTATGTGACCTTTTGAAAACATAAATGCAGATCTTAAAGCACACCTTTAAAACTTAAAGGAAAATAAAATTATTTTTATTTTTATGAAAATAACCATCTAATTTCTTTTACAAAGAAGGTTTCTATCCCACTAATTTTGTTCGACACTTATAGGAGTCTTAAAATTATATCTAAACATTCTGTGTGTGAGAGAAAGAGAGAATGAGTCATTTCTCAAACTGTCTGATGTAGAACCACTATGAGATATCAACTTTTCTGTGTCACCCAGTACAGCTTTATATATTAATTTTCTCTTGTGGAAAGCTTAAATGCCAGACACATTTTTTAAAAAGGACAAACACAATTGATCTTTTCATCACTACAATCTTCTGAAATAGAATTGATTGATGACTACTGGGAACAATAAAAAAAGGTTGGACGTCCCGGTTTTCTTTAAATTCTAACATTTTCCCAGTGATTACTAAGTAAATGATTAATATACTGATTATACTGATCTTGCTTATTCTACTTATTTCTTAAGATTCACAATCTAGAACTAAAACTAAAGACAAAAGAAAAATGGAAAGATTTTTGTGTCAATAAATTACTGAATGGTTACAGATCACTAGCCAATAAGGACTCCACAAAGGCATAACCTTTGAAAATTCTTAAAATACAAATGCCAAAAATCTTCGGCCCAAAAAAACAAACAATAAGAAGTAAGCATATGTGTGTGTGTGTGTGTGTGTGTGTGTGTGTGTGTAGTGGGCTGAGGGTGGTAGAGTCAGAGACAAGAACTATAAAAGTAATTCACAAGAATTGAGGAGAAAAGACATTTTCAGAATTTGAGATCATGGAAGAATCCACTCCTAGTAAGATACTACAAAAATAACATCATGGTACTTAGAGGCTGCCAAGTCTTATTTGTATTATTTCTTTATTAAGTGTACATTTTGATCAAATTTAAACTAAAATTTTGACATGAAACTATATCTAGGCTTTTGGAAACCTGGTGAATAAATTCTTTCTCAAATCTACTTTTAAATATGTATTTGAGGAACCAGCATTTCTTTACATTGAAAACATTCATGGACTTCATTTCTTAAAGTATTTCCTGACCACAGTAACAATTTACCAAGGCACGTACCTTTGCTTTCAATTTGACAGTGATTAGATGTTCTCTACCAGAAGTATCTTCTGCTTTTAACTTGATAGTACTGAAGCAAGTGTCCACATATACAAGTCTGGTGAGAAGAAAAGAATAAAAATAATCACATGGGCTTTGGAGGAATGTGGAGATAGTGGGATTGAAATGAAAATATTTGCTAACTTACTATTAATCCATTATAAAAATTAATCAGAGGAATTTTTACATGCCAATTCTTTCTGTTACTACAGATTTACTGCCATTAATACACCAGCCTAGTGCTTAATGCAGTCATAGATCTCTGGATTATTTACAATGTGTGTCAAGGCTCATGCTGTGGTCAGTGAGCACTATGTTTCGGTTTTCCATCACTGGAGCCTTTAGCACACACAGCATGTTTCTGTCAGCCTCTACTTATGTACACATTAAACTTCCTGTCAAACTCTCTGATCCATTTCTGTAGTTTCATACAGTATGAGACATTCATGCTTCCTTTATTTGTTTTTCTCCTCAATGAACTTTTATTATCAATAATGTTACTGCAAAAAAACTGGCTGATATTAGTTCATATACTGAAATTGATCCTCTAAGGAAAATGCTATATAACCACATATACAACCTAGTCTCTGAACAGTAAATTTTCCTTTTGCACGATATGTAACTTCTGACACTTAACCCAGGCATGTATTCAAGATGACTAATATTTTAAACATATTGCACAAGCACAATTGTTTTTATTTTAAGTTCCTCTAAATGCATGAATTTTCTACAATGAAAACCAATATCCTTTGAAATATATCATTCCATAAAAATATGGTCCCTTGAGTAACATAAGCTACTGCCAAAATGGTTCAAATTTAGCAGTATATTTACTAGTGAACAGGGCACATGGATACCTTTTGACATTTTTACAATACTATTCTCTTGTAAAGATAAAAAGTAGTTCAAGAGTATTGAACAATGTATCACCCAGACTGATGGTAAGACCTATTAGAGTTCAGACATAGCATTAGCCTCCTAACCTTGGTGACATTTTATAACATCAATATATGCCATTTAGTTACTGATCAAGTATAATGGTAAAATGGGTCAATTTCAGTAAATGATGGACAATAAATTTATAAAACACTATAATGAAAAATAGATCTAAATCTGAAGAAGATACACATGTTCAATAATGAAATAAAAAGTAAACCAAAAAATCTATCAAGAGATAGAAATTTCATCAAAATCTGGAAAAAAACTTAGGGTCTCAGAAAAACAGTAAATATTATTTTAGAAAAAATGTTTATTTACATAAAAATATCAGTGACTATATGGTTAATTTTTCCAACTATATAAGTGCCTTAAATTCCTACCTCTAAAAAATTTGAACATGAATACTTATCATGTTTTATCATGACTTAGGTTCAGATACATGAGCATCTGACTCTGAAAGCCTCTACAAAACAGATTCAAGTTGAGAAGAGGATATGCATTGATATCCTTCCTCTATTTACTATAAAAAAAATTAAAACATAAAGGAAATTTTTAAAAGTATAAAATTCTAGTTACAAAAAGAATAAGAAAGAGCATTAATTAAAGTAAAATTTAACAACTTTCATGAAAATGTAAAGTACTTAAAAGAACACTGGCTGACAAAGCAGATTAGGAGAGGGCTCCAGGAGGGTGACAGCTGGCAAAAAGGCAAAGTCTGTAGAACACAGTATGATTGATACACACTGGCAGAAATTATGGGGATTTTTTTAAAATGAAGAAACCAAAGAGGAAAGGGAAATTTTTAAACTAAATTATAAACAATAAAGTTATGTTTCAGAAGACTGTAAATGTTCTATTATAAATTGCTTAGTGAAAAATATTTATGTACTCATAAAAAATAAACTGTTTACTAAATTAAAATCTTTAGAATCCAGCAAGAAAAAATGCTGTAAGACTTCATTATAGTTGCAAAAACTAATGTAAATATACTTAACCACTGCAAATTTTGTGTGGGGGGGGGGCAATATCATTCCGCAATATTTTTCCTGACCATTACTATTTAATAGGAAGATTACAAAAAGTGGAACATAGAAAGGGGAAACATATCAGGAGGAAGATTGATAAGAAAATCTGTAATTGCTAACTTGAGAATCAAAAGATACATCTTTGGGTGGAAACAAAAGAGAAAAATAAATAATGAAGGAGGAAAGAAAGGGGTATATAAGCTAAATTCTTTTTTATCATCATAATCAGTATACAATAACTAAAACTGGTAAATCAAGATATAATAAAGACACATTATTTAGAAGGGTGGAAGTTGTAAACATGATCAAGGTGTTTGTTTCAAAGAGTAAGACTGGGAATAGGAAATGGTATAGGAAAGGCTGTTTGCCTATCAGTGTAAGTCCTAAGTAGTTTAACACCCCAAAAGAGAGCATGTGAGCAATGAGGGAGGGTTTGGGAGAGACAAAAAAGGACAACTAAACAACCAGCAAGTGCTTTCTGTACTTCATATTGCTATTCATTAGCTGAATGTTCAAAATCATTATTGAATATCTATAAAGTCAGAAATAAGAGCACTAGTCTTTTGTTTATAATCTTAGCAACATTAGATTATCATCACTGCAGTTTCACAGAGGTAATACTTAAAAGTAACATGCTCAAAAATATATCATTTAAATCCAAATGGCAATGAAGTTACTTTTGTTAAAACTTTAAGGATTACTGAAATTCAAATAAAGTAGCAAGAAAAGCTTATAATTTCATGTTAATCACAGCATGGTCAATTAAAATCAACAGACTTTTTATCCATATGAATTCCTAGCTACTTTACTGTAGGGAGGGAACCCTACCTCAATTATGAACATCTTCAGTACATATGACCTAGATTGCCAGTATTCCTCTGGTGTTTATTCTCACCTTCTTCCCTTTGGCAGTGGAATCCCTGCTCCCATCCCAACCTCACCTAAACCTTGATTTAACAGGGTATAGTCCACTTAGCTAGTGACTTGCTAGCTGCCCTTCCAGCAAGACATGGATATGTAACTAAACTTTGGCTACAAGACTATAAGCAGAAATGATATATACATCTTTTGGATCATTTATAACTATAAAGTGTACCCTCTTCTCTCCCTTCTTCTCATTCCCCTCCTACAGACTGAACTTGGACAGGCCAGTATTGAACTTGGACAGGCTAGTATGAACAGGCAAAGACCATGAAGACAGGAACAGTGCAACACTGGCCAACAGAGCCCTATGTGATGATGGAGGTGTTCTGTTTGGGCTGTCCAGAACAGCAGCCACCAATCATATGTAACTAACGGAGGAGGTAAAACATAGCTAATGGACAGTGATCTATTTTTTATTTCATTTTTTTAAATTTTAAATTTAAGTATAATTGTCAATAGTCCTATGTGGCTAGAGGATACTGAACAACAGTTGATAGCAAAAATTAGTTTAAAAATTCCTGCATTCTTCAATGACCTTCTGAAACAGAGCCACCAACCACTTTTCCTACTTTTAACCATCTGTCTACATCTGATTTTTTAAATAAGAAACAAAGTTGCAATTTGCCTGAACTACTGAAAGTTTGAGGTTCTCCTTGTTACCAGCAGATAAGCCTGTATCCTAACAAATAAAGCATATTTATATCTATTCATGATAGGAAAGAGTATCCTGGTTTTGATAGTGAAGGTAAAAAACAACCAGCTGGGTGATAAATTCTCACAAACAACATCAAATCTGTTTTTCTAAGAAACTCCATTTCAAATTGTTCTGCCTTACTCTTGAGTGCCTCAATTTGAATGATAGGGAATAATTTTTGTTCATTTAAATGAAATAGAAGTAATTCATTTAAATAATACATTTAGGAAACATTCAGCAATGAAAAGCTTGTTTTTTTTTTTTTTAAGTTTATGTATAAATACCCACAAAAATCACGTTGAAAATTTATATTGAGAAGGGGTTTAAGTATTATTTAGCTGGGCATATTGTAAAACTGACTAAGAAACTATAAATACAAAATGTAAGGAATAAAATATTTTATTTTTGGCATTCCACTTTGTATTTATCATCTGCTTCATTTCTTTGTAAGTCTGTTTGCTGTAAATAAGACACTAAATTTGAGTTAACATTTTTTTAAATGTTTGCAAAGAATGTTAATACTGAAAACTTCCAGGAGGTTTTGTTGTTCCTGAGGGTGGTGTCCCTGTTAACAGCTAAATATATCAGTAAGGAGAAGAAGAAATGTACTTTCTCTTAAAATACTGCATTTATTTTGACCAATAGCTTAAGTTATATAGTTTTTCTTTCCTTGACCATCAAGGTGCATTTAAGTAGTAATATCATCAAAAGGCAGAGAGCTTCAAAGGGCAGTCCAAAGACCTCCATAATTTAATAAAGCATCAAAGATTCCATTTTTACCATCACTCTCAATTTAAGCTTTAATTACTTTATTCCTTGATTACTCAAAAAACCTCCCTAATGGGTATGTTCACTTCATGTCTCTTCTGCACAACAATCCATTCTGCCTTCTATGTCTAGATTTAGCCCTCTTATATACCTCTTAAATCAAGTCAACCCCTTGCTCAAAAACACTCATGGCGTCTCTATCACATGCATATAATCATTAGTCTAACAGTCAATATCCTCCAGTCTAGCCCTAATATATTAATTCCCTTATGTGAGCAATTCCTCTACTCAAGGTCCCAAAATTAACAGCACATTTTCTTCACTATAACCTTGTCTTCACCATTCCCTCCTTTGTCAGGCTCTCAAATTCTCTCAAATTCACCTCCTCTACGAACTTTCCCACATTATCTGTAGACCCAAAGTGCTTCACCTTTCCCTAAATTCACACTGCTCTTTTAAGTTTTAGCTTGTCAATCAAGTAAGTTTTTTCATAAGGAATATGAAAGTTTTCGGGGATTTTTAGTTGTTGATGGACCTTTATTTTACTCATTTATTTATATGTGGTGCTGAGAATCAAACCCAGTGCCTCACACATGCTAGGCAAGAACTCTACCACTGAGCCACAACCTCAGCCCTGAAATACAAAGTTTTCTATTTCTGTGTATATGCCAATGCTATACGTGTACATGAACGTGCAGAAGCTATTGTCAGACTGGTTCATTATTTACCAATTTATGTCAAAGTTTTAAACAACAGCTGAATGTAAATACTATTTAATTAAATACTATAAACATATTACCAATTCATAAAAATAACATTTTCACTAATTTATAATTTGTAGTTATTCAGTGCTTTGGATATATGCACAAGGGAAAATCACCCTATTTTTAAAGGTAGCTTAGAATGAAAATCACACTGGTTAATACCTACACTCACATGTAGTATAAAACGGAAATTATCACTTGTTGCAATTAAATCACTACCCTAAGTAAGTACTATAAAACTCATTTGTCTGACATTCTTAGCTGAACTAATATATCAACAACTTCATTCCTACTTTACATAAGGAACTGTGTAGGTCTCATATTCTTTCTTATTAGGAATGACTAGCTTCATTTGAAAAATGTAAAAATATATGTCTGAGAGAGGGATATATCTAGGGATACACAGGTGATAAGCCAGCATTAAAGCTCTGTTCTAATTATTGGGATTACTTTAGTATAAATAAGTGTGTATCTCCATATCCCCCAATATAATTCTTTGAGATGCATTAGGAATTATAAAAAAAAAAAACATTAATCAGTTTTGAAGATAGTGGACTTAATCAAAAAGTCTAACAATAGATGTTGACAATGTTTCCCGAGCACATCAAATTCTGTACAACTCTGTAAACTCTTTTGCAAGATAAAACTGAAAGGCCAGTAGTTGAACTATACTCACTTTAAATGATAAATATTATGCTGTCTAAAAAGGATGAAGCATCAGCTCGCATCTGTTAGAACCATTTAATCTCTGAATTATCTAGGGATGTGTGATTAAAATAAATATAAAGTAACTGATAAGTGACTATGCATTTCTCAAACTGGGACAACTTTGAGACTGAAAGGAATCAAAAGAAAAGGCATAAATTAGGACTATCCTAGGTAAAGTGAGATGCATGATCAGCTTATGCATAAAGCTGAAGTATCTGGTGCTTCAACTCCAGGACACTCTTAGTACGAAAAAAACATGCCTGTTAAACCCAAAGAACTCTGTTTATTTTTGATTCTTTTAATGAACCATTCTATAAAACAACATACGTAGAAGTTTGCAGAAACCCATCAAGTCATCTTCTGGTATCACTCACCCTTGTGAGTCAGTGTAACACCCAGAACTACTAATAACCTAGAACTATCAAACCACCTTCATCTTACCCTATAAAGAAGCAGCTGTTTTACAGTGCTGAAACAAGTACAAAAATAACAACAAAAGAAATCAACTTAAGGGCAGCAACTAATTTCCACTGTCACTTTTTTTTAAAAAAAAAAGTATCTGAGAAAAGGAAAACATTGTATTTTAAATATTTTTCTTTTCCAACTTAAATTTTTATAACTTCCGATCCTATAGGGTTGATTAGAAATGCCAAAGATGTAATTTAAAAACACAGGAAGGTCTATACTACCTTAAAAAAAAAAAAAGGTTTTTTATTATCAGATTTTTATGACACTGACAAATCTACAGGTTGATCATTCAGAATGTAAGGAAAATACAGACATTTTGACATGCTCTAAAAATCATTAAGATTCAAAAAACCATTTCAATCCATTTGTCATGCAAATCGTGTGTATCAAAGTATATTTTAAATTAAGAAGCTAGCCCATCTATTCAGGCAGGTCCTCAAAAGGTAGCAAATCTAGTATGCAACCACACAGTTCAGGTCTCAGCTTCAGCTCTGCAGGTTCTGAAACCTAATTTTATCAGTGTGTCAGTGGACCAGATTTCATTTAAAAAGTAAGTCACAAAAACAAAACTGATTAATGTTTTTTTCTTAGTTTACCAGATAGTGTTAGATAAATGCTGACAAAGTCTTACTCTCTGGCTTCTCAGAATTCATGCAGAGAACTCTCTTCTGTTGTTAATACATTCTTTATTTGCAAATAATATGAAAATTTATTTGCAAATAATATGATTAGGTAACAATAGTTATATTCTTAGTAATTTATCCATCTTAGTCACCATAATTAAATTATGATATTTCACAATCCAAACAACAGATTTTGAAACTATTTCTAAGGGTGGGCAAAATTTTGCAAATGGCTAATTTTACTCATTGTAAAATAAGTTTTTATTAGCTTCAACCCTGGGGGAATGTTGGAGATCATCAAGTACTAGAGGGGACTTTATAAAATGGTCCACATTGGAGCTGTCCCTTGGTACAACTCAAGAAAGCATCATTTATAATGGGCGTGGTGCACACACCTATAATTCCAGAGACAGGGAAGGCTGAGACAAGAAGATAACAAGTTCAAAGCCAGCCTCAAAAACTTAATGAGGCCCTAAGCAACTCAGCAAGACCCTGTCTAAAAATAAAAATTAAAATTAAATGGGGAGGACTGTGGATTTTTCAGTGTTAGCACCCCTAGTTTCAATTCCTGGTACTAAAAAGAAAAGAGAAGGAAAGAAAAAAGAAAAAGAAAAAGAAAGAGAAAAAAGGAAAAGAAAAAGAAGAAAAAGAAAAAGAAAAAAAAAGAAAAAAGAAAAGATAAGAAAAAGAGGTATTATGTAGGTCAGCCTTCTCCAAATACATTCATTTTATATACAAAATTGGGAATAAAAATATACAACTTGAAATTTATTCTGAGAATTAAATAAGAATATGAAAAGCAGGAAGTACAGTGACAAAACAAACTTCATAAAAAGCAGTCCTAAATGAAACAATCAAAGTCTAAGAGGAGATAAGCAGTTATACTGTTAGGAATGATTTTTGGCAGATACATGCATATCCTTACTTTTGCCTTGCATCTGTTATCAATTTAGAAATCTGTTCCTTTTTCTCCTACATTAGAACAATAGGTATAATGCAAAGCAAAAGTCAGCACTTTCTCTTTATCTCTTAAAACAAACCATAAAATAGTTTATGTACTTGTACTCTTTCTCCTTTAACTTGCTAATGGCTCTCAAGAAATCCTATAATTAAACTGCACAGTACTTCTCACAGTTAAAATTAAGTACTATTATGACCATCTACTTAATTTCTAACTTTTCCACTAGATTGAAGTTCCATGAAGAATCTTAAGTCTTGCCTATTTACCTTCAGGTGCCTTGCATCATACACATTCAATAAATAATTTCTGGGTGAAAAAATGATTCAAAAATCTCATCTTGCATCCTCAATGCTTCAACCGATTTTGCTACTGAACTTATCCCAACCATGTCAGATCCACTTGGAAACTACCTTAAACTCCTTCTATCAATATAACTCAAATAAAACTAGATCACTTCCTCTCCCTTTCTACATTCCCAACTATGCTGAGAACACTAAGATTTAAAACCAAGCATCTGAAAATAAATAAAAATGGTTTTTCTATATTCCATCAATCTGTATCTGAAGAATGAGTAGATTCATGACAACAATGGCTCAAAACATATCTTCATAACCTCGGCTGAAATTGCTGCTACAGAATCTAAAATTCTGCTTCTATTTCCTATCTCTCCCCTCCATTATTGGCTTAATTTTCTTAAAAAGGTCACATCCATCCCAATCCTATTCAGGAATAGTACCTTAATAAATATAAAGCCTGTTATGAATAAATATTAATTAATCCTCAACATCATGATAATAGCACATTTTAAATTATATGTAATATCCATTTTTGGCTAAAATGGAATTAGACCAACACTTCTGTGAACAACTAAAATAGCCTGGGAAAAGGAAAAGGCATCAAAGAATTGCTTAGCTAACCAGGACTTGAAGGGCCAAAGTCCTAAAAAGAGGAGTACAGTAAGCCAACACTCTGAAGCCATTTTCCCCTGAGCATATTTATCAATTCTGTGAACAGGGCAAGAAGAGAATGATCTGGGCAAAGGGCCCAGAAAGAGAAGCTATGAAGTAGCCAAAAAACAGATAAAGAAGCAAACAAACAAGAAAACTAGCAGCATTTCTGGCAATCTCTTGAGGAGAGAGATAAAAATAATGGACTTGAAGGGTCAGAATGTAGTAAAATGGCAGGTCCAGAGAATTTGGCCTCACATTCTGCCAATTTTCCCTCAAAACTTCTGATCAATCCTTAAACTATAGGAGACAAGAGGGTAATAAGCCAAACTGAAAAACAAAGGGAAATATTCTGAAAGCTTATGATACTCAGGAAAGATTAATTAGAATTAGAGTCTGCATGTGGGACAAAGTCCAAATGAATACCCCTGATATCTCAGTGAGAACCCTTGAAGAGATACTCTTAAAAGCAAGGCAGACAAGAGGTAGATAGGGCCTTGCCAAAAATGGTCTCCAACTGAGAGGTAAATTGGTCTTGTGGAGAGACAAGAGTATAGAGTTTAGACTCTACTAAAGGAGAAATCACAATGAATATGCCTGGCTTTTGCTTGAAAGGGGAGGGGGAGAGACTGACCTTGTGGAAATGACAAACTACTCTGAACTCATTTCAGCCCTATGGCAATCATCTCCCACTCTACCTTCCCAGCAAAGGAAAAGTTAAGTCCTCTATGGAAAAAAATAGTATCAAATGGAGCCTCAACATTTTTATGTGTGCTAACACTCAACAAAAAATTATTAGGTATAGTATGGCAGCCTGAATAACCAAGGGCAAATACTGAAAAACAGCCAATAGGTGGCAATGATCAAAGAATCATTAACTAAAATGTCTTCAAATTAACCTACTTCCCTCATTTCTCTTTCACCAGTTTCTTTTGAAAGAATAAGTAGTCACTTTATTGAACTGAGATTTTAAGCAAAAGCAAAAAAAAACCAAAAAACAAAAAACAAAGCAATACATTAACACATTTGAGTCCAAAGCAATCAGGAAAATTCAACAGCATGGAAGATAAATTTCTCCATTTTATTTTTAAAAAATCAATTAACAAGTTCACTGGTGGGGGAGGGGTTCTATGGGAGATGCAAAAACCTAAAGAGGCAATGAAGGAAGATGATAAGTCACCAGTAGAATGTGACCAGAAGGACTCTGAAGTTTAAAGAGTCTACCCATAGGTAATAGGAATAGGTAAAAGTATAAAACCATTTACAGGCCTATAGGTCAGCCTGTGGTTGCTCAAGGAAATGGATGAGTATGAAGTGCATTTTTTTTAATTCCTCTTACTTCATTAAACATAGGACCACTTCGGTTCCTTACACCATTTTTAAGAGATTCCAACAGAAAAATCCAGCTACAAAAACTGTTTCTGTAGGTTGATTTCCACTCAAGAAATTTCTAACAGGAATGTGTTTTGATTTCCAATATCCAATATATAAACTTTTGAAAATATTTACTAATAGGCGAGGTACTCGGGGCTATTAAAAGCAGAAAACTGGTCTATTAAAAAGCAAGATTAAAAAAAGAGAGAAAGATAGTATTCAGCTGGGCACAGTAGCACATACCTGTAATCCCAGCGGCATGGAAGGCTGAGATAGGAGGATTGAAGAGTTCAAAGCGGGCCTCAGCAAAAGTGAGGCACTAAGCAACTCAGTGAGAACCTGACTCTAAATAGCCCTAGAGAACCAGCCCTAAAATAGGGCTGGGAATGTGGCTCAGTGGTGGAGTGCCCCTGAGTTCAATCCCTGGTAACCTACTCCCCTTCAAAATAAAAGAAAAGAGATACAATTCAACACCATAATTAGAGCTATCCAAAATTAAATGGATTCTCTCTCATCAGAATACTTGGCATCATAACAACTTTAGGATGGTCCCGATAACTCACTAGAAACAAATACATGGGAAGAGTCAAGATGTGTTCTAGCCCAACATAACTCAAAACATGTCTAGAAACAATGCCTTGCTATTAGAGAACTCTGATAAAATTGTTCTGATTTTATTAGGCGAGTGGGTAGAACTTGTTTGTTTGAGACAATGAAGCCAACTTGTTACTACAAAATGTTTTCATGGAACTTGATAAAAATATAAAAGATCTGAAGTCAAACTCCATAGAGGTAAAAGATGAATGGAAAAGAATGATCATCTCTCTGAGAAGAAAAGCAAGGACCACAAACGATAATTCACATTTTGGACATGGAAGAAAAATCTGTGAACCAGACTGAAAACGATTTTTTTAAAAAGAGAGAGAGAGAGAGAGAGAGAGACAGACAGACAGACAAAGAAGTATCCACAATGGTCACAGAAGACAAGAAGAGTTTTAAGAATTGCTAGTGCTGACTAAAAATATCAAATACTAGAAAAAAGTCAAGAACAAAGACTGGACTTGTCCAAAGGAAATAAATGTAAATTGTCATGAATACAATTTATTGAGAATGTCAGAATGAAAGTCAGGCTGCAAGAGATCAGAGACAATTAGATCTTTTTATTTTTAATACCACTCATTCCAAAAAGAATTCCAGGATCTTTACTAGAAACAACAGAACAGAAAAACAGTAGAAGAATAAAATGCAAAATAATATTAGCATACAGAAAGGTAGATTCTGTATCCAACAGTGGGCCAAAAACTTGACTCTGAGCTTCCTGGAGCCCATGTCAAAAAGAGTTTAATTAAAGGATTCATATTATTCATTAATTAAAAGGTGAGATATTCAGAAGTATGACTTCTCTAACATCTGAAATAAGAGAAAACTTTCATGATTTCTCATAAAGACAATGCCGAAACAAAAAGCAAGACCTCCAAACACAAAATCCCTAATGCATTTCACAGGGCTGTTTCATTTTTCATTCCTTTATGCCAATCATCAGTGTCATCCTCAAGAGTATACTTGTAAACTATACAAGAGACCAAAATCATGGTGTTCAGTTTTAAGATCCAACTTGGAAAATATATACAGTCACAATTAAACAAACTCTAAGCAGTCTGTCTATAGTGAAACACTACTACTGGCAATCATGATTTTAGTAAGGTTTTAACAGCTGGAAGTTGAAGTTGGACTTTTTGGCAAGAACTCAGTGCATTAATTTCAGGGCTCCTAAGTACAGATTTGCCAGCTCTTTTAACCAGGAAGACAGTAAGGTTGAGAAGTACTTATAAAAAATTAGGAACTCTAACTAAAGTACATGACTAGAAGAATGGCCAACCTATCTCTACCCAAAAATTCATCTGTGGATAAAAAGAGGCCTGTTCTCAGTACAAAGTTTATGAAGGATATAAAGGGAAGTTGGACACATGGGCAGAAGAAAAGTGAATGCTTTCTTCAATCATTATGATGCTTTTTTATCACCTCTAGAAACAATTATATCAGAATAATTTAGGACTCCAAAATATGTTTTGTCTTTAGCTATAAAGTCTTTGTCTTTAGCTATCAGCTTACAGTGTGAATATATTAAAGGGTATATATATTTTGCACCTAAGATATGTTCCTTGCTTTCTCTTAAAATGCTATTTGAAGTTAGCTATCAAAAGGCCATATCTGAAAACAGCTAAAAGATAACAAAATAACAATAAGAAAATGTTTTAAACACATTCAGAAAAACTCACTGGTGAAAATTCCCACATTCATTCCACATGAAAACTAAAATTGAGTCTTTATTCTAGTAATAGAACAATCTAAAATGAAACAATGAATACTAAAATAGAATTGACAGTGGTTAAGCATTGAGAGCTAAATTGGTCTATCTATATTGATGCTTTAACTCAAAGTAGAAAGTTTATAATTATACTTAATAACAAGAAGTAATATTTCAAAGTATCCACAATAAGGAGCTAAATTCGACAACTAAAAATCAAGTAAATCACCACAGATCTTTTTTCAGGTGATAGATGGATAAGTTTTTAGTAACTTGCATACCCATCTACTGAACTTGTTTTAAATTTTTTATTCATCTCTTTTTTCCAAAAAAGCTACATGATTTTTCCAAACCATACCTGCTAAAATCTACTACTCAAATTACAAAAGCACTTACAATTATACACACACACACACACACACACACACACACACACACACACACGGTTCAATTTAGAAAGGCCAAATTGTATATTAACCAAAAATAACTAAATATATAACTATATACATCTCTCTGTGTCTATCTGTATCTATACATACCAAAAATATTGTAAATTTTCCAGTCTCTTTCACATTTCTCAGCAGCACTTTTCAACCATGGATAATTTAGTAACATTTAGAAGAATGCTACATGTTCAATAAAAGTATCACAAATGTTCAGTAAAAATATCTATTAATATATCACCTTACATCATTAAAATGTCATTTTTTCCAAAACTACATTTTGCTTTGCAGGTCAATTTTTTAAAATATCCACCCCCCCTTTTATTCATAGCAACAATAAAGATCAGATATGCTGATTACAATGAAACAGTCTAAAAACAGATATAAAATAAATTGCTAAAATGGAAATATGTTAAATTGAAATGTGTATAACAAAGACATTTCTAAAACATAAATATAGACATACTTATCCCAACCCAGAGTTCCTATCTCTTCAATAAGGCTTGAGTAGAACTGGGGAGGAGGAGGTAGTGCATATAACTCTTGTCTATTCTTTAAAGCAACTTCCTGTTTAAAAAACAATAATAATCAGTTGTGGAACACCAGACAATGAGTTGTACCTGATTACAAAACACAAATTATAATATTTTTAGTGAGTAACAAAAGTGCTCATTATTTTATAGAAAACCTAGGTGACCCATTCCCCTTTTCATGAAAAAGTTAAAGAAATATAATAAAGGTCATGTAAAATGCGAATTTTTGTAACATGAAAAGAACTTAAGATTTTAATATTCTCCTGGGCTATTATGTCTATCAGCGACAAAAGAATAAAAAACAATACTCATCCTCAAGGCTTCACTATCTTTCTAATCCCATGCATATGATGTTTGATATAAAAATCCATATGCCTTTAAACAAAAGGCTGAACTCTAACTACATTAACTACACTGATATGAATCACATCTTAACAAACCCTCATTATCGTAATAAATACCTACCTGTTAATTTCTTTCACTGACTTTCTTTTAGTATTACTCTATAACATGTTAAGTCTGGTATTTTGTTATTCAACTAGCTAGATGACAGTCCCCTTTCCTTGCTAGGCACCCTTATGAAGTCTTTAAAATGGTTTATAAATTAAACTAGAATGTAAATTTTTTACAAGCAATGCAAACAAACTAGAATTGCTGAGGTTAAAAATTACCAATGACTTTGAAATTGCCAACCTTGACAAATATCTCATGTGAAAAGTAAAAACATATATAACTACAGATTACTTAAATATTCATATGGTCTGTATTATCAAAAGATATTACAAGTTGAACACCCTTTATGTGAAAATTCAAAATCAGAAATGCTTCAAAATCACAAATTTTTAGTACTAACCTGACACTGCAAGTGAAAATTTCCAAACCATGACACTCTGTTTCAAGCACAAAAATCACTAAAACTATTACCTAAAACTACCTTCAGGCTATGAGTATAAGAAATATATGAAACAAACTTCATTTTAGATTTGAGTATCCTCCCAAAATATCTTATTATGTATATGCAAATATTTCAAAATCTGAAAAAATCCAAAATGTGAAATGCTTCTTCTCCCAAGCATATCAAATATCTCATGCTCAACATGTAGAAAAAAATAAATCAAATAAAAAATTAGTCACAATAACAAAAATAGATGAGAACAAGCTGAAAAACTATAAACATTTCTAGTAAATGCAAACCATAATAAATCTCTGAAATTTTTATTCCTTTAAATATATGCTTAACCTATTATCTGTCTTTATACTTTTTTTCATTTAATAAGGATAGGATATGATTAAGCTGATGTAATACCTGAAAGAACAGATTTAACAAAAGAGCATTTCAGAATCAGGACTATTAACTGAAACTAATTCTGAATTCAATCTAATTCTGAAAAACTTTAGGATGATAAAACCATGAAAGCAGATCTGCAAAGCCAAGAAATCAATATGGATTTAGAGGGTAAGCTCCAAAGAGACAAGACATACACTGCCTTTCTTTTTGACCTAAATGTCCAGTATAATCTAAAAACAGCCTGGTGGTCCACGAAATTAATTTGCATGATTAAGATTATCCCCTACTTGTCACTAAATAAAATGAGTTAGTCAATTCTTTTAATTAACAATTACATAGTACTTTCTGTTTTTATTCAGAAACATTAATTACTGATATCATAAATACTGAAGGTAAAAATATACTTGGATAATAAAAATGTATTTCAAACCTAGATTTATGATATTTTGGGTGAAGACAGTTATCCCTACTTTACAACTTTAACAGAAAATAGGGCAAAGGCAGAGAGGCAACCACTTTTCACAAAGGAGACAAAGGAACTTGGTAGAAAGGTTTAACATATATACCAAACTCCCACTATATGCCCAGTTATTACTAGCAAACTTCATGGGAGATTTATAAAATTTCCTGAATAAGTTCCATTATCTACTCATTTCATTTGGGTACCACTCTCAAGACCTTCACTGTTGATTGTATTAAAGGAATTCTATTACTAAAAACACAGTCTAAGAAATAAACTAATAATTCTTACATATTTAGGTACAATATCTTATATGAGCAATGAAATCACCAATTTTACTATAATTTCTAAAGAAAGATAAAATATAGGATCTCTTTTTTATTCAGAAAGGCAACACAAATATACCAAGTAAAATACTGTAAATAGAGATCAATCTTAATGTCTCATTTTAAAGTAATAAGTGTTTCTTCAAAATGAATGCCCAATAAAATCATGACTTACAACTCAGTGAAGTTACTTTTAATAATGAGTTTAATGGCATATATAGTTTTATTCTGGTTCCCTTAGACCTTACATTTGTATAACATTAAAATTACAATAAAAAGATAGAAAAAATTTCAAACTTTTCTCAATGTCAAGGGAATATGAAACAAATATGCTTTACTTCTTCACCTGACCTTTTTTAATGTCATTATATCATGGTCTTTGATGACATTTATAATCAACTTTGGGTTTAAAAATTCCTAATTCGAAATTTAATTCAGAAATTAATTTTAAACTCTTTATTCTGATCCCAAGTATTTTATCAAAGTTCTACCTCAGGGTATTATTAGAAGGATTTAAAAAAGGACTCAGAAAAATATCTAAACTAAGTTCTCAATGAATGGCAGTTGCTACAAAAAAATGAAAAGGTCTCAAAGAAAACCACAAAGAAATATCCAACTGCTTTCAGTTGTTAGAATCAATATTGGTATTATAATTTTGATATAAACTAATATAATAATAAATATTCATATGAGGAGAAAACATAAGCATAACCAAAAAACATAATAATGCTAATATCGTTAGAAACCAATGTTTCAAAGTAAAAGACATGCAAGCATGAAAACAAAGAAGTAAAAAACTCTACGTCAAATCTGAATTGGAAATAGTCACATGAATGCATTTTTTTGTAACTTTAACCACTGAAAGGATCTAGAAGTATTATTATCAATGAGTATTTCAGTTTCTAATTGCAGCATCCAAATACCATTACACACACACACACAAGAAATCTATGGTTTTGGAGAAATGACTAATTACAATTCTAGAGTAAGATGAATAAATGAGGCTAGAAGCATAGAAGGTTCGGGTTACATTAAAAGAACTCAGAAGCCAACATGAAGGGGCTTACACTGACCAAAAATGGACTAATTTGGGCATCAAAAAGAAAATGAGTGCAAGGTATAAAAGTTAATTGAATATATAAAAACTCATAGAGTTCATAATGACACTAAAAAGAAAAATCTTTAGCTCCCTGTAATAGTTGCTAAGCACCAACTCATTATTCCAAAAATAGATTTAAAAAAAAAACAAAGAAAAGAAACAAGCACTTATCCTATCTCTCTAGTGTGAGCTGTACCTCAAATTAACCAAATAGCTGTTGAGGGTTCTTCTCTAAAGAAGATTTTCAGATAATAAATGCAGATGACAGAATGCATTTTAAAAATATCACCATTTGTAAATTCTAATAAAATAGTGAATTTAGGCTATTATTAACACTGGGTGCTAAAATCACAGGTGATAGCCTGATGGGAAACTTTGAGATGGATCTAAATCTACTGATCAATCTTTACTAAAAGAGGAATCATGAGACATCATGTAACTCCTAATGCAATATAGTAAGTATAGAGCACCAAGTATTCTTACTAAAACAAATGAATCCAAATCTACTGAGACTTATAGATCTAACTGCCAAATCACAAAGGTACAAGATGAGTATCCCTATTCAAAGTATAATTATGTAATCTCTCCCTAGATGTTAAGTTCTCTGATAGGCCAAAAATGCATTTTATTTCTTCACCATCTACCAAACATTACTATCAACGGTACCAAGTTTATAATACAATGAAACTGATTCCTGTAGTTCTATTCCTCATGCAATTCAAGGGACGTACCATTCACATTTACATACAAAGTAAAATGAAATAGTAAATGACTGGAAGTTGACAAGTTTTACATTCTAAGAATTTTTAAAAAAAGGTTACGGAAACAATCAAGACAAACTTATAGAATTCGGTAATAATGTTAAAAAAAAAAGATTCTTACCAAAATCATCTTCAACTCCATCATAAAACTCATTAGATCAGCAGAGTGTTGCATTCTCTAGATCAAAACATTTCCAATTAATATGTATAATGACTATTCTAATCATCAAAAATGGAATAAAATACAAACTGAAATGAATGTCAAAAAAATACTGGCTATGTCTACAACTTAAAGGTATTAAGTAATAAAGCAATGGTCATCACTCCTACTATTCCTACCAATTTCATTTTGAAAAAAGTAATTAAAGCCCTCAAATTATTTTAGTGAGTCATACTGAATTGTGTAAGAATATCACATAAAACTTCACACACTCCTGTTCCTTAAGTACTATTCACTGCCAAGTTTAGCAAATCATATTTTAAAAACAGGAAGAGGAGAGAGATGTGAATGGAAAAAATACAAAACATTTAAAACCAGACAAGTCTATACAATTTAAAAGATTTAATTACCGTAAGGAATGAACAAGTATTTATCAACAATACTATATATTTTTATCACTTCCTTGGCCTTGAAGACCACTTATAGTTATTTTTGTCCTTTCACAACTAGCCCATACTAATTCAAAAGGAGATAATCATTCAAGAAAATAAAAGCTATTATAATAAAATGGCTAAATAAAATGGCTAAATATTATTAAAGGAAATAATCTCTAAAGTAAATGATTATTTAAGAATTATGGTTCCATTTCCTTGAAATCTTTCATTCTTAAAATAGCTATAAAATAAAAAGAAAGCAAAAAAATTTGAGTTTTACACATTGCTTTCTTAGAACTCAACAATCATTTCTATGATTAACATCAAAATATTGTATTTTTGGTTTTTCTTACACTACACTAACTCCACATAGTTCTTAATAAAGTCAAATATTTTTGCTTTGTTTTATTCCTGTCACTACTATACAGTCTCAGGAATTTAAAAAAAAAAAAAAAATCACCCAGAAAGAAACAGACAGGAATAAGGGTGAATCCAGTTGAAGGACCTAATGGCTCAAGGCTCAAGGATGAAAATCAGTTTCAGCACAAATGCTGCCTAGTGATGTGCTGAGGATTCCAGAAACCATTTTATATAATGTATAGATCCTTAAAGTACTTCACAACCAGAGATGGAACCTACAAAATTTAGCAACTATGAAACCAGTTTGTTATTCTGCAAAAAAAAAAAAAAGATTTTTCCCATGTTATTCTTTGGTGCATTCTAGGTGTACATAATGGTGGAACTGTTACATATTCATATATGCACACAATATAACAATATAATTTAGCAAATATCATTCCCCAGTATTTCTCCTTTCCTTCCCCCTGGTTCCTTTCCTCTGCTGATCTCCCTTTGATTTTCATGAGATCTCCCTACCCACACACCTTTCTTTTCCTTTTTCCTCTCTAGCTTCCACATAAGAAAGAAAATAAGAAAGAATAATAAAGAAACCTTCTGACTTTGGCTTATTTTGCTTAAGGTAATATTCTCAAGTTCCATCCATTTTTTCTGCAAAAGGCATAATTTCATTCTTCTTTATGGATGAATAAAACTACACTGTGTACATATACCACATTTTCTTTATTCTTACATCCACTGATGGACACCTAGGCTTGTTTTACAGTTTGGCCATTGTGAATTGTGCTGCTGCAAACATGGGTATACATGTATTGATTTAGTATGCTGACTTTAATTCTGCAGGATAAATACCAAGGAGTGGGTCATATGGTGGTTCCTTTCCTAGTCTTTGAGGCATCTCCAACTGATTTCCATAGTAGTTGCACTAACTTCCCATCCCACCAGCAGTGTAAGTGTTTCGTTTTCTCCACATCCTTTCCAGCATTTATTATTGTTCGTATTCTTTATGGCTACCCCTCTGACTTGAGTGAGATGAAATTTCAGTGTAGTACAAAGCAGGATTTTAAAAAGTAAATTTAGTACTTTCCTATGCTCACTTAAAGACTTTTAAAAGACTTACCTGTTGGACTATTTGATGATATCCATTAAGTATAGTTTTCAACTGCCAACTGCATAGTAATCTAAAATTTTAATAAAACAAAATGATTTATTCATTGTTTAGAATTAAAAGGAAAAACTTATTTGTATGCTAACACAAATATGCACATATGATCAAAAAAATGACATAAACATAATTCTGACAGGCTAATAAAATTTTACCACTTATACTGTTGAAAGTTTTGTTTTCAAATTGTCAGTATTAATTTTACTTTGAAATATAAATAACCACCGTCAGTAAATGACATGCAAACAGTAATCTTTTTTTAACTTTAACTTATCCAATGCAAGGTTTACTACTGAACTCAATTCTTCAAGGTAGGTTAAATCGAACCAAAAGTTTTGAGTATATCACAACTGTGTTTTTAAAAACATATGCAACAATATATTCTTGTTCAAATTCCACATTAATGTAACCAAAAGAATACATACTTTGAATTGTACAAGTAGTAATAAGTTCGTCTATCTACTGGCTTACCTCACCTGTGCTCTCAATATTTGCAGGTAAGTAACTTTTCTAAGGAATTATATTTACCCACCTCAAATAGGAAGTCTGAGTTTTCCCAGCTACAGCTTTTTCAAACCACCACAACTCCTTCCATTCTCGGACTCTTAAATCCTATACCCATCTCATCTCCTTATGGCAGAGTAGTTTACTGAACTTCTATGCTTAACATCCTCTCCAAGTGTGCATTGGATTCCTTGCTACCGACTTGGTCACTTCATTAATTACCTTTTTACCTGTGATTCCCTTAACTTATTCTCTGCAAGTTTTTCCTCCTTAAGTATGTATCATCTTGGAAAAAAAATATCATAACTCTTTCCTGAATGCACATGCCTACCTTCCCTCTCCTTTTCTCCAAAGTAGTTTATACTTTTCCGTTTCCTTTCTACCCACTCATCCAATCAGAACTCCAACAAACCAGTTTTGCACAAATCTATTCATATCTAACCTCATCTCCACAACACTCAGCATGGCTAACCGTTCCTTCTTTCAGTCTCTCCCTATGTAGACCCTAATGTCCAAATTTTCCTCTTACTCTCTTGGCTAGTCCTAGTCTTATAAATTCTATCAATCTTTCCCTTAAGGTCCTGTCACTGGCCTTCTCTTTTCATCCCACAGACACAAATTAGAAAGTCTATTCATACTCATGGCTTCAACTGCTATGCCAACTGTTGTGACTTCCACATATAACTTCACTCCAAGTCTCACACTCAGGTTCCAAACCAATACACTACTACTTACTAAACAGCTACTCCTGATGTTTTACACTCGATATCTTCTCCATCTGTGATCTCTTCCTAAGTTTAGTAATCTGAGCCAGGAACTTAGAAAGTATCATCTAATCCTCTTTCCCTCTTAATGCCACTTTCAATCAGTCACAGAATCCTATCAAATCTACTCACAAATATCTCTGGATTCCTTTTCCTCCACTCTTCTCCAGAGATATTTAGGGGCACAACTGAGAATTGGGACAATGCCTAAATATCTAGTCTCATCTTCTGACTAGTTGTCTGTACCAACTGCCCATATTTATACATAATTTATAACAGAACCAAACTGATGATTCTTGTCACATTATATTATTACATACAAATACTATCAGTCAAAAGTTGGGGAAAAAAGGCTTCTAATCCTTTTAAACTTCTAGTCAGTGCTTGTTAGGGAAGTACACACAATTACTGTTTACTGCTTTAAATGGAAAAAAAAAAAACCAACGATAATACCTCTCAAAAGCACTTAAGCAGCAAGGAAATTATTTACAAATGCCACTGGTTTGGAAAAATCAGAGATGTTTTAGGTTTACTGGTAAGATTTATTGATAAACATGTTATACAAAACTCCAGTCACCAGAATCAGTTTAAACAAGCTTACCTATCCAACCAAGATATAAGCATATAAATAAATACTACATCACCTTGCATTCTTCACTTGTAAATCGTCAGGCAACAATATTCTAAGGTGGAAGTCTTTGCCCTATAGAAAACATTAAAAAAAAAAAATCACTCAAATTTCCATCTTTAACTTAATGCTAAAAGTTAAATATAGACTCACAAAAAAAGGCAATGTTTTCCTTTATTTTCAAAAATTATCAAATTTATCCGAATTTTTTATACTTTAAAAATGTAAGCTACAGCATTCAGAAAGAAATATCTTATAAACGTATGTCAAACACCTTGGAATTATTAGGAAATCAAAATAATAAACTAGGACCTTGTTTTTAGAGAAAGTAACTTTAATACAAGAAGTAAACCTCAATACTGTTAACAGACATATAAAAAAAATTTAAATGTTCTTAGGAAATAAGTAAATTCCTTCAGGTTGCTCATGCTTGCTACTTACTTTCTAGATTTTAATAAAATGAAAATATATTACACAATCTACATGAAATACTTCCATAAACTGGAATACATTTAATTCTTCCATACTAGTAAACCTTTAATAAATAAAAGCAATAATATATGAAGCTATTTATTTTAATCTAAATATTCACAAACTACACATTTGAATATACAGAATTTTATTCAAGATTCTAAGGAAGGGAAAGAGTGTTCTCTAAGAAATATACTGTTTTACTTTCTTTGGAAAGTGAATGGGTAAGCAGTTTAAACTTTATAACTTAAATAGGATAATACATGTGAAATTTGAGCAAAAATAAGCAGAAAAAGACAAACAGAAATGTAATCTTTTGCTCCAACAGTATAAAATGAAAAGAGTAATAAAATTCTCAAAAAAAACAATTACCATGTGGAATTTTAGCACAGTCTCCCTCAAAGCAGATTCAAAAACAGAAGAACACAATTAAATGTACCCCATAACCTTTACTTTCATGGTAATATTACAGTTCTGACTTTCATTACATTTAAATGTCCTTTTAAAAAAATGAAACAAAATGTACTACTGACCTTTTCAAAGGTCAAGTAACAATAATTCACTATTTCATTAAAACGATAAAAGGTATTATGTGGTAACTTTAACTTAACTTTATAGACATCCCACACACAGGTGTAAGAACTTATATTCACAATTCATAATTTACATGAAAAACAGTATTAGAACAAAATTCCAAAGTCCCCTATTTGTGAAATCCAGCTATTTTAAAGGTCAAATGCCATGTCATATCACAATACTTTTCTGGTTCAAGAAAATGTCCAAATTTAGAGTTCTTGTAGTTAAACCACCTGAAAAAATATTAATTGTTCCCAAATAGCAGATTTTCCAAGCTTGCAGGAAACAGAAGTACTGAGAGTTGCCTAAACCTGAATTTGCCCACACGTTCTCCCAAAAAACTATACAGATTAATATTAGGAACAAATAAAACCACAAAGACCCCAAAGTCTTCAAGCAGAAGACAGAGAATGTGACACAGTTCAAATTATCTGTTAGAAAAAAATATATAAACCACTTTTCAGTTCACTCTAAGGGCTTCCATAGAAGTGGGAGTTAGTATGCAACCCAGTTCATAAAAAAGTTCACAGAAAGAAAATGTGAGACTGAAATAAATGCAAAATTATTAATAAAGAACAGAGCTAAATCAGAGCACTGCCTCTAAAGAGGAGATAAATGTGAATACAAAAGTCAAAGAGACAGTCTCGTAAAGGAAATGTTTTAAAAGTAGAAGACGATAAAAAGGTAGGTAAAAACACCTTTTGGAAACTGGTTATTAGGTGGAAAAAGAAGACTGGAAAACTTAAGTTCTTATATGAGAAAATAAAAACATAACACTCCCCTCAAAGATTCCAAAAAAAAATAATCCATTAAACAAACTGCACTTTTCCTTCACCCAAATAGTGCACTCTTGAACTAGAAATTTTATAAACTATTGCAGAAAGCTAAAATGTTAAATAACGTTTTCATCAATCCAAAGTTACTATGAGATAAAAATAGAAAATGAGAATCAAACATTTCAGATAATGATAGGACCCCTGAGAAAACCCAGAAAACAAACAAATAATACTGAATAAAATATCACTAAGTGAGCATTTGAACACAGACTAACATTTAAAAACTAAGATCAGAAAGTATTTTTAAAAAGAGGTAGGAATGAATACGCTATTAAAATGGGAGAAAAAATATTCAAAGTGTCCAAGGAAAAACAGACAAAAATTTCATAAGGGGTAAATAAAATTACCAAATGAGAAAAAAAACTAAAGACCATCAAAGAAAAAGAGTTGAAAATGAAAACAGGCAAAGACAGTCCAAATATATATAATTGGAGGACTTGAAAAGGAGAACAAAACACGAGGAAAAAATATTTAAAATTATAACCCAAGTATATCTGGAAATCCTCATAACGAAAGAAAGGGACACTAGACACAAGAAAAATGACTCATAATGATCCACTGAGATATATCTTAATAAAAACTTTTAAAATAAGGAAGAAAGTTCAAAGTCTCTAGGGAAAAGGACAAAAAAATTTACATGGGCAACAGAATAAGACTATTATGAGTCATCTCAAAGCAAGATAAAAGAAAATAAGAATAGAACTGAAATTTTAAGAAACTGAAGACTTCCTGTCTCTAGGCACGAAATAACAGAGGCAGGATTTACACAGTCTACCTTAATTTTAAAACTAGACTAAAGATATATAACAATGGTTTTCAGACATTAAACAACAGGCAGCACAGGACATTATTCCTTGAAAGAAAACAAATTAGAAAATCCCTATAATTGGCCAGCCTTACTGCCTGAAAAATATTTAGGCCCACAGGTAAGGATGAGGAAACAAACAGCTAGAAAGCTTCCCCAATTTCAGAAGAGAGGTAAGTTAGAGGAGGCCAAGGCATGCAGAATTCACAAGGTATATTAAAGTACCAACAGGAAGAAAGATGCATAGAGAGGGAACAACTACACAAAGTCCAGAGTCCTTCAGAGGATTTCTTACTTGGAGTCTTCAACAGAGTACTATTAGCCACATGGATGTGAGAAAACCATTTAAAGCTGGAAACCATAGAAAAGAGGATGCAAACACTCTAGGAAATAGTGTATAAGCAAAGTATGCAGAAAGGTACTACCGTGCTGGCACAGCCAAATTAAACTAAATTCTGCTCTGGTTTTGCCTAACAAAATTTAAAAGCAAATCTTGAAAAGATTAAACTCATTCCAAGTAACTTAACTGTAATGCACAACAAATCTCAAGAGTACTTAGAGAATAAAAGTATCTAGCATGCACCAGGTAGAATTCATATCTGGCACCAATTAAGATATATTAGGCATGCAAGGAAGAAAAATAAGAACCATAATGAGGAGAAAAATCAAGAGAAGCAGACACAAAAATAGCACAGATGACAGAACTGATTAAAAAATAAAAGTTGTATATCATATGTTCAAGAATAAAGAGTAAAGCATGATCACACTAAATAGAGGCAGGAAAGATATAAAAAAACCTAAATCAAAGAAATGAAAAATACAACATCTGAGATGAAAAATATGCAAGATGGTATAAACAGCACATGAAACCTTGTAAAAGATATTAGTTTACTTGCAGACATAGCAACAGAACATATCCAAATTAAACAAGAAGAGATTGAGGGGGAGAATTGTGACCAGCCCCTCTTCCTAAGCTGTGGGAACTTAATGTGTTCTAATATGCACATAAGTACTGGGAGTCCCCAACACATGAGAGAGGAAGGAACAAATTTCTGAAGAAATAACAGCCAATGTTTTTTTCCAAATTAAATGAAAATATAAACTAACAGATCAAAGAAGTTCCATAAGCCATATGGAGGAAAAACATGAATAAAATTACATCAAGATACAACACAAATTAGCTGAAACCAGTGATGATAACTCTTACAGCAGCCAGAGAAAAACAATATACAACAAGATATACAGCAACAAAGCTAAGAGCGGAGACTTCTAGGAAAGAGTGCAAGGCTTAGTGGAACATCTTTATAGCACCAAATCCAAAAAGATTTAAAAAAAAAAAAAAACCTGTCAACTAGATTCTATACCCAGTGAAATTACCTTATAAAGGCCAAAAGAACACTTTTTTTTATATGAAACAAGTAAAAAAATCCATCAGTAGCAGACATGTACTAACCTGAAATATTAACGCAAGACCTTCAAGAACAAAGTAAATAAGATTGAGCCAGGCGCAGTGGCGCACACCTGTAATCCCAGCACTTGGGAGCTGAGGCAGGAGGATCTCGAGTTCAAAGCCAGCCTCAGCAACTTAGTATGGCCCTAAGCAACTCAGTGAGACCCTGTCTCTAAATAAAATATAAAATAGGGCTGGGGATGTGACTCAGTGGTTGAGTGCCCCTGGGTTCAATCCCCAGTACCAAAAAAAAAAAAAAAATGGAAATGTGAATATATAACAAAAAACACCAGATACAGTAAATCTATAGGTAAATAGATATCTTTCATTTTTAATAATATTTTAGATAATGACTAAAAAAAAAAGGAAAATGGATGCAAAACAATTTGAGCAACAAGATAATTTATAACCCAAAGCATAAAATAAGTGCCCATAAATCATATTTTTATAAATAAATAATTGAATTAATAAATGAGGAAGAATAAACAAATCACCATTCAGATTAATTATGTAAAAGGGAAACATAATTCCCATTCGTTAAACTGGGGCTGCTCACAGTTACTTCCTTTCAGAGAGTATAATATGAAAAAGGGAGAAGACAGCAGTGAAAAAGCCTGACAAACACTACATCAGCAAGATGGTCAGGGCCAAGACCAACCATCATAAGTGATATTAATAGGCTGTACCCTTAATAAAATGAAATGATACTTTAACTCTGATCTTCCTCCTAAAAACCCATAACCCAAATCAGGAAAAATATCAAAACAAATTCCAATAAAGAAATATCCTACAATAGATTTGACGTGTACTTCCTCAAAAAATCAAGCCATTTCATACTCGTAAAGGAGTCAAGGTTATCAATAAAAAGAAAAGTCTGAGGAAGTATCACAGCCAAGAGAAGCCTAAGGAGATATTGTAACTAAAAATAAGGTGGTCTCTTAGATGGGATTCTAGAAGGGGGGGGGGAACAGGCAAAGCTAAGGAAATCTTAATAAAGTATGGACTTAATAAATGTATCCATATCTGTAACATCAATCAAATCCTTAATCATTAATTACAAGTATGGCATACTAATATCAACATGTCAATAAGAATGGAGGGCTGACGATGTAGCTCAGGTGTACAGCACTTGCCTAGCATGCTGAAGGCCCTGGGTTTGATTACCTACACCTAATTAAACAAACAATAGGGGAAACCGTATGGAAAAGTCAATAGCGATAGGAATTCTGTATCATCTGTTCAGTTTTTCTTTAAATCTAAAACTGTTTTTAGTTTATTAATTAAAAAATAAGCATTTAAACCAAAATTAATAACCACATTGGGGGGATTATAAGAGAAAGTATGTGACAATAATACAAGTACCAGAAGATAAGAAATGAAAGTATACTGTCATCAGATGCTTAAGTATACTATTACAAGATTCCTGAGGGAAGTGGTATACTTGAAAGCAGACTGTGATAAGCTAAAGATGCATACTGTAAGCCCTAAAGAAAACATACCCAAAGAATGAGGGATAAAATCATAGAGCTAAGAAGTCAACTGTGCATACAAAATAGAATCCTAATATTATTTTAAGGTTGATCATAACAGTTTTAAGACGTATACTATAAACCTTTAAGCAACCACTTACAAAACCAAAAAAAAAAAATATTGCTATCGCTTGTATATGAAATTCTTGTGTTAGAAAATTAATACCCTAAGTCATATGCTAATGGCCTATGAGAGATGATTATGATTACATGTGGCCAAGAGGATAAGAACCCATATGATGACATTAGTGACTTGATAAGAAGAGCAACAGAGACCCAAGCCAGCATCCTTGCTCTTTCTCACCATGTGAAGTTCTATATCATGTAAAGATGCAGCAAGAAGGCCCTAGCCAAAGGTGATAAGATGCCAGTATCATGCTTCTGACTTCCCAACCTCCAGAACCATTAGTTAAACAAACTTATATTCTTTATAAATCACCCGGTCTGCAGTACACAGTTGCAACAACAGAAAACAGACTAAGATAAACATATAGTAAATAAGCTAACAAAGGAGATGAAACAGAATTATAAAAGAGAACATGCAATGTAAAACGCAGAAAAATAAAAAATAAAGAACACATTAGACAAAAAGAAAACAGCAAAACAAAAGATTTAAATCCAACCACGTCAATAATCACATTAAATGTAAATGGTCTAAGCAAGCCCAAATAAAAGGCAAAGATTGTAAGACTACATAAAAAAGCAAAGTCCAGAAGAAATCTACCATAAAGATTCAAATAATTTTAAAGTAAAGCACGGAAATGGAAACCAAACCAAAGAAAGCTGGAATCCCTATACGGGTATCAAAAAACACAGATTTCAGAGAAAAGATTACTAGGAATAAAAAGGGTTATTTCATAATCATAAAGAAATCAATTTGTCATGAGTTTATGCCCCTAAGAAGTTTATGTAAATAATAACAAAACTTCAAGGTATGTGAAGGAAAAACTAATAAAAATCAAAGTAGAAACTGAAAAACTGAACAAGAGAAGGAAGGAGGAGAGGAAAGGAAGGCACTAGGAAACAAAATTGACCAAATTACATTGTTCTATTGTATGCATGTACAAATACATTGACAATAAATCCCACTATTATGATTATAATTAATCAAGAAAAATTTAAAAGTAAAATAAGAAAATTTATAGTTGGAGATTTTAACACCCCCCCTCACTAATGTGAAATTGATAGAATAGACACAAAAAATAAGGCTACTGAAAACTTGATAAGTATTACTAATCAACTTGATCTAACATTTTTAGAACACCCTATCCAATGGCAACATAATTCTTTTCAAGTATACATAGAACATACACCAAAATAGACATTATTCTGGGCCACAAAATAAGTCTCAATAAATATGAGTTCAAATCATACAAGTTTTTTCTATGGCTAATATAAAATTAAATTATAAATCAATAAGAAAAAGGTATCTGGTTAAACCTGCATCCAGATGCATCAGAGAAAAAAGAGACAAGGCACAAATTACCAAGAGAAGGAAAAGGAACAAAAAAGCATTTTAAAAATATATCCATGAATTATCTGACAACTTCTATAGACCTTTAGGAGTTGGTACCTGATCTCCCTCCTTTGGAATATGGACTGTACTTGGAGCACTTGCTTCTAACAAATAGAAAAAAGTACAAATAAAACTCTGTGACTTAAGAGGCTATGGAAAAAAAGATAATATGCAGCTTTCTGCTTGATCTTTTATCAGTCACTTTGAAAAACTAGCTGCTATGCTGTGATGACAGTCAAGCAATATTATGCAGGTCCATGTGATGACAACATAAGGATTCCTGGCAAAAGCAGAGGACTCAAGTCACTAGCTCTATGAATGAATAACCTTGGAAGCAAATCCTCCAACTATGCGACCTTTGAATAACTAAAGTCAACATCTTGGCAAACAACTTTCTTGCAAGTTCATGACACACCCAATCAAGAATCACCAATTAAGCTGATCCCAAATTCATGATGCACTAAAACCAAGATAATTAGTGTTTATAGTTTTAAGCCACTAAGGTTTAGAATCATTATACAGCAAAAGATGACCAATATGAGGAGCAACATCACAGATCCTAAAGACAATAAATGGATAAGAGAATATCACAATTTTAAGCCCCAAAATTTAAAAACCTAGATGAAAGGAACAAATTCCTTGATGGACACAAACTACCAAAACTCATTCAAGAGATAAGAAACTAATAATAGAAACTTTCACCAAAAAGTGTTTAAGACTTTCTAGTAAACAATTTATGGTTTCAGAGGAACTACAAATAACATAACTTCTAAAAACTGACCGTGGGAAACACTACATGTCAGTATCTATGAGACACTTTTAAAACATCAATGAGAGGTAAATACAAATCCTTAAATCCATAAAAGGTGTGCTTTCACTAGCCAAATCTAGTGGAAGTATCAAAAAACAGAAAAGTATTTTGCACCCATGAATCTATCCTGATAAAAATAAATAAGTGGGAAAGGGAAAGCTACTTCTAATGATAAAAGACTAATTTATAGATACAGAAGAAATGATAATCAGAATATCATTTGGCAAACATCACAGTAATAACAACTCAAGCAGAGTCAAAGGATGCTAAAACTAGGGTATGCATGTGAAAGTATGCCTCAAAGTACCTCTCAAAAAGTAATTAATTACAAAAGGAAAATCTCACAGAACCAGGTGATCACCAACAATCAAACCAGCTGACTGCATGTTCTAAGAATACAAAATTTTGTGGCATTTCTGTCCCAATGCATAAACTAATGTTAAGGAAATATCTGAACCCCAGTTGTGAGACATTCTACCTGATAATCAAACTGTACTCTTTAAAAATGTCGAGTTCATATAAAAACAAAGACTCGGAACTATTTCAGGTTAAAAAGACATGATAAATGTAATTCAGGACTTTACATCGGAATAGTGGGGAATGAGGGAAATATGTAATTATACCATTAACAAAATCTGAATAAGGATTGTAGGTTAGATAAGGTATTATGCCATAATTAAATGTCCTGATTTTAGTAAACGTACTGTAGTTATGTATCAATGTGTCCCTTTTCATGAAATGTATGCTTAAGTATTTAGGGATAACAGAAGAATGTGTCTATGATTTAATTTCAAAAGGTTCAAGAAAATAATTAGTATATATGCCCTCCCACAATTCCACATGCAGAATAAATCAAATGAGGCAAATGTAAACTGATGAGTTTTAATAAGTATACTGAAATTCTTTGTTTACCCCTGCTACTTCTCTGTAAATTTGAAATATGTGGAAAACATTTTTAGACAACTAATGTTTAGATAAGATTTAAGCGAGCTGCTTAAACTGGGAACTGTGGTCCACACCTGTAACCCCAGCTACTCAGAAAACTGATGCAAAAAAATTGCAAGTTCAAGACCAGCTTAGGCAATTTAGCAAGACTCTTTCAAAATAAAATTTAAAAAGGGCCATGGAATGTAGCTCAGTGGTAAAGTGCCTGCCTACTATGCAGGAGACCCTGGGTTCAATCCTCAGTAATCCTATGTGAATAAATATGAAAGCTATTTAAAGAAGGTACAAATTAGAATTGTAACTTTGGGCAAAGGTCATTTAAAAATTCATCCAATTCTGACTGCCACCCGTGTTTTCTAAAGGACTTTAGCAGAAGTAGACACAAAGTACTTCCTTCAAAACCTGCCTAAAACTAGGTGTAACAGGATTCCTTAAAAAAGGTAATTTAGTAATACTTTTTCAACTTTTCTAAACGCTGTACGAAAGCAAGTATTTTTTTTTTTTAACTAATTCAACAATTAAGGAAAGGTAGATTTTCTTCCATATGTAATAATGAATTTTAACCTCTACAGTCTGTGGTCACATGAATTTGAAAGCAAATATAATCTTTCACTAATCACAACATTCTGATTAATTCCACTTTCTGAAACTCTTAGAGACAATTTTCATTTAGCAAGCGAATTTGAAAATGCATTGAATAGTACTGAGAGATGTTTTGAGAACATTTCAAAACATGTGGTAATTGTTAAGATATCACCACTATCCTTAAACAGTAGGTACGCTCTGAGGGGGTCAGGACTAAGTGTCATGTTCAGAGAGGAAAAGTCTCAAAATCCTAACCCAGGGTATCTTCCTGCAACGTGAAAGGAAAATATCCGGGATTGGAATCAGCCTGCTTTTACCGGAAGCTGATGCGATTGTGGACAAGTTTTTCAACCTCCCCAGTTTCTCCTGCTTTGATTTCCTCGACTATAAAAACCTAATGTTTTTCTGCCACAGGGCTGAGGCTTGAGATATTGTACCTAGGAAACGCTCGGCAAACTTCGAGACCGTGCACGTGTTACTAGGTGTAACTAAGGCCCTAAGAGAATGCTGGAATCAGTAAAGGTAGTTAGTAATGTTGTAGTCAAGATTTCCTAAATCTCGCTGCTAGAGGTGCGCAGGTACCCCGGACTCGGCAGAGGGCCAAACTGAGGTTTTCCTCCCAAATACTCTTACTACAGCAAACGAACACAATTAGCTGGAGCTTGCTTGGTGACCTGCACTGAGCAGAGGGGCCACGCTGGCTGGAGACGGCAAGAGCCTGACTCTCCGAAGCCGCCGTCCCGCGCCGCCTCTCGGCATCCCCAACAGTCCGGGTCGCTAACCTCCGCCCGTCGCGGACTCCCGGGCCGAGCGCGCCGCTCGAGAGGCTCTTTTTGCGAGAGTGCAACAACTGGGCGAGTACCTGAGCAGAAATGAATCCCTCATAAACAGTTTTCGCCCGGTTCTGGGGTAGAAGTAGCGGGAACTGGCGCAACAGGTTCGCCTCCATTCCCTCCATGATGCACCGGCCGCAACGCCGCGCATGCGCAGACCTGCGGGCGCCCGCTGGCCCCGGGCCCGACCGCCCGCTTGGCGGGAAGAGCCGTGCGTCTTCTCTGGCGGAAGTGAGTGTCCAGGCCGCCGATCCCTGTCTGAGCGCCTGCTGGTCAGACTGGTGGGGATTCTTCCAGCCTTGATTGCTCCAAGAAGCCTTTTGGTGATTTTGTTAGTTTTTATTGAAAGACTGCTACAAGTTCGGGGTTGCATTTCCTCCAGCATTGATGAATTTTACAGTCCTCACGTCATACCACTTATACACTCCCCTTCGCTGTTGTTCTTAAGAGGGTCAATAGTGCATTCATGCACTATTACTTATTTTGTGTATAATAATACATTCAATATGTCACGTACATTGTAGTACACTTCTGTGC
>JAJEJO010000815.1:830887-894381 GCA_020662805.1 Glaucomys volans
CCCGTGCTGGGGATTGAACGCAGGTCCTTGTGTTTGCTAGGCAAGCACTCTACCAACTGACCTATATCCCCAGCCCTATGCTTTACCATTTTTAATCAGACATTATATTTGAAAGACACATATAAATGGATGGAAATTCGAGTGAACCCCCAACCAACTCAGTTTTGGTGCAGTACAATTGCAAATACATAAGGTAAAACATGAAGAAATTTGTTGATGGATTTGATGAACTTTATTTTTCTCTGACAGCCCTTCCCATACATCTTTTTCTAACTCGGGAATGGGATCTATTCCTTTTTACTAAGAGCTGATTAAATAAAAAACTTATTAATATTTGCCACGTTGTTATTTGATATTCCAATTAGTAGTCAATGCATGGCATTTTTGAACCCAGTGATGCCAGACATCATTGTAATATGTCAAAGGTTGTGCAAGGATAAGTAAAATACTCCCTTTCCATCTTTACTGCCCTCAAATGAAATTGGACTTAAAAAAAAAAAAAAAAAAAGAAAAAGAAAGAAATTGGACTTTTGAAGATTCTTTTTCATTTTCAGTACCTTAACCCTCACCACCACCAGGTTTCCCCCATGGAAATTGTACCCCTCCTTCAACATCATTTTTAAATGCTACCTCTTTTTGGAACCCTTTCTTATCTCCTGAAAATATTGCTCTTTATATTGTTTCTTCCTTCATTCCTGATGGTCATATTTCTTGGATTAAAGACTTTGTCAATAGCAAATGCTCATTTACAAATTCAACTACCACTGACAGCAACTTGGATGTGTTTTCTTTAAAAACTAACACGATATCTAGTAAATTTTCTGGAAATTTTCAAGACTAATAAGTTAATTGTGAGGATTCAGAGGCAAGGAGCCAACTGTTTTTGGCAATTTGCTACATGGAACAGGGTTATACCCTATCCAGAGTAGACTTGAGTGAGATGAAAAGTTACAGGGAAAATATTGCTGTCTAGAATGTTGCCCCTCACTGTACACTAAAATCTTGAACTTGACTCTTGATCCTAAGTTTCCAAATCTTTGTAATTGTGATAAATTTCTGTTGTTTATAAGTGCCCCAGTTTGATATTTTTCTTACAACAGCCTGAATAGACTAAAACAGCAAATGGCAAATACCATTTAACATTTCACAAATGCTTAATGAGCACCTATGATGCAGTAGACAATGAACTATAAGAAGACTTACAAATTCAATAATTCTACCATCATCCTTAGATTTTCAGTATTAAGTGGTGAATACTCACTACCATCATCAATTCATACATGGTATGCTGACACTGGAGCTCAGTGTAGATCACTTGCCTGGAATGTGTGAGGCACTAGATTTGATCCTCAGCACCACAGAAAAAAATGAAGATATTATGTCTGTCTACAACTTAAAAAATATTTTAAAAAATAAAGGGTCTTTCTCTTTTCTATATAAAACAAATTACCTAATGATACTATAAATTTTTTGAAATAAAGCATTGGTAAAAAAGCATTCTTAGAAATGTAAATACTGTCATATTTGAAATCATCTATTGAGTTGGAGGAAGCACTTGTGAAAGTAGAGTGAGATGCTTGACATTTTTTTCTAAATATATACTAAGAGTTTATTGCACATCAGTAATTATATATCAAACTCACTCTCTCTAAAGACAGACAATATGGAATTTGAGGACACTAAACATTCTTATTTTTAAAACTTAAGGCCTAATGCATACACTACAATAGTAGCGTACATTACTGTAAATTTTGACCAACCAATACATTCAAGTGTAATTTTGGTAGATATTACTAGGTTACCTTCTTGAGAAGTTGTACCAGTGCACACTAATGTCACACTAATTTATGAGTACCTGCCTTTCTGTAACCTTACAATTCAGATGTGTCTTCAAGCTCTTTGATCTTTAACAATCTGTAGGTGAACATAGAATTTCATTATCATTAAAACTTCATTTAACTTATTATGGTGAAACTGAACCTATTTTCATTTGTATAATATCCACTTGTATTTCCCTTTCTGTAATTATCCATACTTTTGTCTTGACTCCTTTTTCTTGTTGGAGGTTAGTCTTCTTTTGTATGCTTGACCTTGCATAAATCACTTAATTATCTTTAAAATCCTTTGCAACTCTAAAAATACATTTGTGAGAAAAGAATGGACTAAAAAACAATAATTGCAACTCAATATTTATTATCTGAATGAAAATTCTGAAACACTTTCTTTGAAATTCTTATTCATATTATCAGTTGCTGTGCTTAACAAAAATGTTAAGTGTTTCTGAAATGTAAGTAGAATGCCAACATTGGATATTATTACAGTTTTGTCAACGATAGAGAAGATAGGTTCATCTTGTACTTTTTCAGTTGGACAGTAAATACTTCCAGGAAATGATGCTGGGAAGTTGTAAACGAACACTGCCACAGGAGATGAATTTGGTGTTCACTGTGGAGTGAGCAGCAATGCAGAATTGAGGCAAAATATCTTTACATAAGGTTTTATGATTTTGTTTGATGAAATGAGAGTTCCTAACTCTTTGAGATGCTCATATTCAAATGATGTACAGAAAAACCATACAAATCCAGATGTAAATAATCTGTGCTGTAGGTACCTGTCATTCAGAAATGATTATATATTTTCTTTTCCAAATTCAAAATAATTTTAAATGCATGCACATATATAGTTACTTCAAAATAACAAAAACATTTTAAGTAACTGTTGGAAATTAGCAGGACTTTGAAAATATTCTTCAAAATCTTAAGTGTTTTAAATTGCTTTTTTATAAAATGGATATATTTTTAAAATACTTTATCTGAGTAGGATTCATTTAAATCTCATTTTCCTTTAAAGCCTAAAAAAAGCACAAAGGAAAAGATATTAGGGAAGGAAAAAGACATAAAGGAAAATATATCATATTACAAATTTGACTGGTCAAAGTTTTACAGTTGGAACTCCTTCTGACAACCTGATTGACAAAGATATAATATACAAATATATAAATACACAAGTAGCATTATTTAGTCTGGTGAATAAATACAACATCTAGGGATATATATTACTATTAATATGTGCAATATATTTATGCAAACATAGTAAAGAAGTGATATTATTCCACATAAATTTTAAATTTGTTCAACTTTCTGAAAGTGACATCTTATCTTACCTTAGTGTGCATAGTTTGGTAGAAGGCAAAACCTAAGTTTTATTCTCTTCTTCCATTATCCTGAGCCTCAGAAAAATAATGAATATTCAGAATGTGAAAACTGTGAATTCACCCAACAAAGATAATGCCCCATAAGCAATCCCCTCCCCAGAACAGTCTTAGGTTTTGCTTAATTTTCAACAAATCTGTTGATCCAAATGTAATTTCATGTGCCATAGATAATATATTGAACTCAAACTCATAATTCTTAGGCATCCTAAATGTAGCAACACTCATGTCAGATGTGATTATGGATAATAAGGGACAAAGAAGAGTTCCTGGGAGAGAGAGGTGAAAAGGCAGGGACAACAGAGAATAACAGACTTCTTCCAATGAGCGCACTCAGTTTTGAATCAAGAAACATTTCAGCTACCAGAAAGGGGTTCCTTCCAGTCCTTACTCTCCCAGTTTCATAACTGTTATGAAACAGTAAGTGTTCCATATATCCTACTCTTCACTTTTCCAAATGGCTAGGTATTAGATATGGAAAATGAAAAGGACCCCAAACAGTGAGGCCTGAGAAAAGGGAATGAAAAAGAAAGCCAGACATTAATAGCTTTCCCAGTGCATTTTTTCCCAATGACAGAATAATCCCTAGAAAGGAAGCCAAAGCATTGATCCTTTCCCAAATAAACCCTTTCCCAGTGACAGTACAATGGGACCCTGAAGGAAAAGAGATAAACACTGAATGCTGACCACAGACCCTACATTCTTCTCCAAGTAAAAATATTGCCCAATGAAAACAAATTTTAAATTCTCACAAACCTGATTCCTGAGTGCCCAAATCCATATGCTCCCTAGAACACCCCTCAGAATTAACCTATAAAAACCCAGTCCCTTTCTTTGGTCAGTGGCTCATTTTCCACTAGGACAGTGGATCCAGTAACACCATTTCATCCCTTCATCCCCTGTTCCTGTGTGAAACTTTGTTCCTGAATAAACTGCTGAGCTGATACGTGAAGTTTGTGTCTGCCTACTTTTTTTTGTGCTAACAGTAAGCATATTGGATTTATCCTATTCCTTCCTCACCATGGATTTTGTATGTGTGGTTGTGTGTGCAGAGGCAGGGGATGGTGGCAGTGTAATGGTTTAAATATGAGGTATCTCCGAAAATCTCATGTGCAAATTAATGCAAGAAAGTTTAGAGGTGAAATGATTGGGGTATGAGGGCCTTAACCTAACTGATACATTAATAACCTGATGGAGATTAACTGGGTAGTACCTATAGGCAGATAGGGTGTGACTGGAGGAGGCAGGTATTGGAGGCATACCTTTTGGGTATATATTATGTTCCTGAAGAGTGGAGTTGTCTCTCTCTGCTTCCTAGTAGCCATATCCTTTGCTGCTTTCCTCTGCCACACCCTTTCATCATGATGCCTCACCTTGGGCACAGAGCCATGGAGTTGGCCATCTGTGGATTGAGACCTCTGAAACCATGAGACTCAACTAAACTCTTCCTCCCCTAAAATTGCTCCTGTCTGATCTTTTGGTCACATCAGGGAAAAAGTTGATGAAAACAGGTAGTGACCAGAGGAATCTAAATTCAGATTCTAACAGAGAGGACATGGCTAATTGAAAGATCCTGAAACTGGAGAAGAAAGAAGTGATGACAGGCTGTGTTGTCACCTTAGGAAGAAGAGCATGCCTTATGTATGTGAAGAAGAAGGATATTTGGTGGAGAAAGTAAGCTAGAGAAAAGACTGCTTTGCACACATCAAACTTATTTTCTCTTTTCTCTGGGCCAACAACTAAACCACACGTCAGCCTCTTTTGCAGTTTGATGTGGCCAAGTGACTGAGTTGTAGCCAATGCTACTGGGTGGCTCTTATAACTTTCTATACTTAATTCAACATTTTCTTTTCTTGCCCATTAGCTTGAATCAAAGGATTCTGAGGCCTTCAGGGATGATAAAGGCACAAGATGGAATGAAGCCATGTCTTCCAACTGAATTGATATGAGGGAGAAATAAACCTTTTATATTAAGGCAGTGAAATCATGGGTTCATTTGTTACACTACCATTTAGTGTGCATTACTGTAAAACAGTGGTTATCAAATTGCTATGGTATTAGATTCCACTTGAACTTTTAAAAGTAAAGTAATAGCTTGATTGTAAAAAGGCAGATATTTAAAACATGACCAACGTATATCCTTTGGAACTATTTAAGCTCAATGATAATTTTAGATGGTAACAGAAATATGTGCAATTTAAGAATTTAATTTGGGGGACATGTGACTGAAAATGTTTAAAGAGAATTGCTCTGAGGCACCACAGTTATTCTTCGGTTTAGTCCTATGATAAACCCAGGTGATACTGTGTAGATTAAAAATCCATACTTCAACACATCCAAGAAAGCCAAAACAATTACAAATCATTATTTTTTTAAAATATTTTTATTTTTTGTCGATGGACCTTTAATTTATTTCTTTCTCTATTTATTTTTATGTAGTGCTGAGGATCAAACCCAGGGCCTCACACATGCCAGGCAAGCACGCTACCATCGAGCCACAACCCCAGCCCAACAAATCACTATTTATTAAATGTTTTTCTTGTACTACTTCTGTTTGAAAACACTTCATTAGCCCCATTTTACTTAGGAGTAATAAAATTGAACAACATTGAATTTAAGAATACTTGGTACTACCGATGAGTAACATGTTCCTACCAAGTTTCAGTAACATTTTACTGCCCACCAGTTTGCTCTTAACTTTTTTTTTTATTATTTCCAAAGTGAATAATTTTGAAGACTTAAAAATCTCAGAAGGAAGAAAAAAATTGTTAAAAAGGGTACTGGGGATTGAATCCAGGGGCACTCCACCACTGAGCCACATCCCCAGCCCTATTTTGTATTTTATTTAGAGACAGGGTCTCACTGAGTTGCTTAGGGCCTCGCTATGTTGCTGAGGCTGCCTTTGAACTTGCAATCCTCCTGCCTCAGCCTCCCAAGTGCTGGGATTACAGGCATGAGCCACCTCGCCCGGCAAAAAAAAAAAGAAAACCTTTTAAGAATGAAAAGTTTTTAAACTTCTGAGGAAAATGTATTTCTAAGCTGACTTTTTAAATGTTTAAATAGCAGTTGTAGTAGATGACTTCAATGGACCAAAGTATTAGCAAGCTTTTATTATTTAAGAGATCTAGAAAAGGATATTTGTGTCAAAAGTAAATTTGCTTCTTTCATGATATAAGAAATTTTCCAAGTGCCTCAGATTTATTTGGTTCATTAAAAAATTTGGTTTTAAAAACCTACATTATTTTGCTGTGCTAATGATTTAAAGAAATTTTTGCAGATGCTTACAAAACTTTAACATCAAATAATAATAGCAATAAAATAGAAATATAATCTGATGTGCTCAATAATTACTTTGTACCAAATCATCCTAATGAACTTAGTCCATGAAATTAAATTCTATTTTAACAACTAAAATGATGATTACATTTAGATATATTTCGATTACTTATCTTTTCAATAATCCTGACTACTAAAAACTTTTTCTATTAAAAATATAGTCAATTATGGACATAGACAAAATTATTTTATTCACTGAATCGAAAGTGTGTGTGTGTGTGTGTGTGTGTGTTTGTTTGTGTGTGTGTGTGTGAATAAGATAAAGAAGGCAAAAGAACACAATTGGCCTGATTCATCCAAATTTGGAAATCTTTCAGTGAAGTTTACCCAATGCTTGCCAAACCTCCACTACATACTACCATTTTCAAGAATGATGTGCATTGTAGCCCTAACTCCCCTACAAGACTAACAGGCATGTCCCACTCAAGAGTGATGTCCATTGACAGTGCTTACCTATGAACTTTTTCTGTGATTTGATCTTTGCTAAAAAGGGAGCTGATTGTCCCAAAGTCAAGCCCTGTCTCTAGGGTAGAGCATATTTAATGACCACTCATGCAGAATTATAAAGGACTCTCCTTCTCCCGACATGGGGAATGATTCTGAGGGACTATCTCAGCTTCAGAGTATCTCCTGCAGTCATGTGAGGATCCATGGTCCATCTCCCTCCACTCTGTCCTGCTTCTTTCCCTTCCCCAACAGGAGCTGACCCCACAAGAACTCCTGCATAAACTTCCTCCTAATAAAGTTTCTTTGTCACAGTCTGCTTCACAGAGAACTCAACTTGTGACCATTATTATTTGAATAAATATATGTGCAGGATAGCTGCTACCATTGTCTAGGGCTAATAATCTAATAAGGATGATTACTTTCACCTGTTTAGTTTTCAGAACACTTTCATAATGTTCTGTCATTTGGGCTTTTCAGTTACACTGTGAAGTGGCTGGAGCAAGGATTACTATGCACATTTTATGGCTTTTTGAACAAAGCTTGGAAACAAATAACTTCTGGATTCCAGGCAGAAATTACTATTCATGTTTTCCCCAAGTTTGCTTCTTTGCTTATAACACCACTTTTCCAAAGGAATCTAATTCACAATTATTATGCAACTCTAACTTAAAGTTTTTATATTTCCCTAATTTAAAAATTACAGCGACTTTCTATTTATCCTGGCAGTATGAAATTCTAGTGCCATAACCATATGCAGACTTTTTGAGATCTTATCCCCAAGCCCATTGCCCACGCATACATGATATTGCCTCTGTCCTTTCTCATTTTAAATTATTGAGCACCTGCTATAAATGAGACATAGTATTTTTTAAGAATTTATGATATGCCAGGCACTTTAGTAAATTCTTTTTTATGCATAACCTCATCGTATCCCCATGACAACTCTCTGATTTTAATTCTATCATTTCCATTATATAAGTGAAGAAACTGAAGCTTAGGGAACATAAATGATTTGCCCAAAGACATGCAGGTAGTATGTCCCAACACTGGGACTCAAACTCAGGTGGATCTAATTCCAGAATTCATGCTCTTTGCCTGTGTACTAGACCTCTGTGACAAAGAAGAGAGATGAATGAGACATGATTACTACTCTCTAGGATTTACTGCTTAGTACTGGAAGATACTATAACACTTGATTATAGCTTTATAATAGCTTTATTGAGATATAAATCATATATAATCTACCCACTCAAATCATACAATTCAATCATTTAAACAGAGTTGTGTAGCACCACAATTTTAGAACATGTTCCTCCCTCTAAAGAAAACCTCCATTTATTGGGTGTCACTTTCCATTTCCCTTACCTCTATCCTGAATCAACCACAAATCTGGTTCTATAGATTTACCTATCCTCTACATTTTATACAACTGGAATCAGCGAATATGTAGATTTTCTTGACTGGCTTCTTTCATTTAACATAATGTTTTCAAGGTTCATCTATGTTGTACCTTCCATTAGACCTCAATCATGATTGAATATTATTCCACTGTATGGATATGCCACATTTTATTTACATACCCATTTATTAGATCGCAGACGTTTTGGTTGTTTCTACTTTGGGGCCATTAAGAATAATGCTGCTAAAAATATTCATGTCTGAGATTTCATATGGATCTGTGTTTTCATTTCTTTTGGATATTTACCTAAAGTAGAATTACTGGAACATATAGTAGTTTTAGAGAAACTTAAACTTTTAAAAGAAATGCATCCTGTTTTCCAAAATAGTTCACCTGTTGTGGTTTCCTCCATTAGTTTACAAGTCCTCCAATTTCTCCACATTCTCCACAACAGTCGTTATTATATCCCAATTTGTAGCCATCTTAGTTGGTGTAAAGTGGCATCTCATTGTGGCTGATCAGCAGTTCCCTGGTGGTTAATGATTTGAGCGTCTTCTTATACGGTTTTTGGTCATTAGTCTACATTTTTTTCAGCTTATAGCTTCAATCATGGGACCTTCACACTACAAGCAAGCTGGGGTGAGGGTCATTAGGAGCCCCAGTATTTTGGGTCCATACTGTTTTTATAGGGGAACCTGTAAGTGTGAGTAGGGATAGGTGGAGGAAGGAAGATTATGACTTCTCAGCTGTACTCACCAGAATTTAGCCTCTACAACTTGGAGTTACAGGGGACAAAGAAATTTGGCAGCCTACGCCTACCAGTGGTATAGGATCTCCCTTGTCTGTGAACTGAGGGAAGTGGGAACTGCATCTTAGTGATTCATATCTAACTGGATCTTCTAAGAGACTTGAGCTGGGGACGGAAAGAGCAAACATGGTTCAAGTGACATAGTCACTGCTGTTTTTGAAAATTAGTAGATTTTCTTGAATAACTATTTCTTCCTTTAAGAAGAAACTATACACATTTAATTTCCAGAGACATTAAATGTTTTGCTTTTTAAAATAATTTTTACCAGTTGTGATTGTTTTGCTGTGGAACAGTCCCCAATAGGTCTTTATGTCTCCTTATCAGAAGTGAAACTCTCACTTGATTATATTTTAGATGCAAGTAGTTAAAGGTGGGAGGGTCTTAGGAATCAAACTGAGTGGATTCATGTCCAGACTCAAAGTCCACTAGTGTATAACTTTGGGCAACTTACATAAGTCCTCTGTTCCCCTGTTTCCTCCTCTATTAAATATGGAAAAACAAATTATATACCTTGTTTTAGTCAGCTTTTTTGGCTGCTGTGACCAAAAGATCCAACAAGAACAAGTTTAGAGGAGGAAAATTTTATTTTGGAGCTCATGATTTCAGAGGTCTCACTCCATAGACAACCAGTTCCATTCCTTGGGGCTAGAGGTGAGGCAGGACAAATCATGGCAGTATAGTGGAGAAAGTGGCTCAGGGTATGATCAGAAAGCAGAAAGAAAAAGGGGTACTTCATTCACTAGATACAAAAGAAAAACCCCAAAGGCACACCCTAATGTCCCACCTCCTTCTGCCACAACTTACCCACTTTCAATTATCACTCAGTAAATCCCATCGGGGGATGAATACACTAATTGGGTTAAGGCTATCAGAACATAATCACTTCACCTCAAAGGCTTTGTGTATTGCCTCACACATGAGTTTTGGAGGGACATCTAATTTCTAAACCATAACATACCTCTAGGAGTGTTGTGAGGATTAATGAGCTATATGTAACATGGTTTAGTACATAGCTCTCAACAGGTGTCAGAAATTATTTATAATAATGATTTTAATAGTAGTTATTTTTATGCCCCACCACGAATTAAACATGTAAGGTTTTTTCCTTCTTTTTCCTAGTATAAGAGATGCCCACAGAGAAAAATTATTCTGAGGCACTGAAGTAAGTTAGTTCCTCTTCCCAAAGGGAAGTGTCTATTTTCTCTGGAGTAGCTGAGCCAAAATAAACCTCATAATGTCTACTTGACTATTTTACTAGATAAATATGTAAATTACCCTGTGTGTGTGTGTATATATATAATATATATATATATATATATTATATATATGGTCTATATGTACTTTATTTAAAGAGTATATAAATTAGATATTTTTCCAAGATCAAAAGTGATCACTCCCCACACCTGAGAGTGGGGACATCCAAGGATAGTAGATCTAAGATCACGAGAAACAGACAACTGAACTAGCTTCAGTGTGGTGCTTCTGTGGTGACCAGGAGGGTGAGGGGAGGTGGGTAAAGAGAAGGATGCTTTGGACTCTAGGCCTGGAAGAGCCTTAAGACATGTGACTCTGGGAGCCCACTGAAAGTTATACTGGAAGAACTGAGCCCTGACAGAGGATATTTCTCTATCCAACTCTAGAACTGCCCAAGTATTGCCTTAACAGCAGGTCCATATAATAGACACAGCTGTGGTTTCCAGCTGTAATGTTGATCCCCACCCCCAGGGGACATTTGGCAATGGGACTCATGTGAGGGGTGGTAGCACTGGATAAAAGCCAGGGACATTACTTAGCATCATACAATATACAGGATGACCCCTATCTAAAAGAATTATCTGGAATAAAATATCAATTCTTGAAAAATTGTGTGAGAATATGCTTCTGTTGAAACCCTTTCCAGTTAGGAGGTGGCTTCAAGTTCTTCAGCAGCCAGTCTTGGTTTTCAACCTTATGTGCTACTCATCAGACCCTATGCTCTCCCCACTTGGTGTACATGCCAGCCAGGACTGGCTATATCATTCTAAGCTAACAATTCCAAAGTCTCAGTGGCTTAGTACAAAAAAAATTCCTTTCTTGTTCATGCTATATTTGAACACAGGTTGAAATGCTCATCACACAGGGATTCTGGCTAATAAAGATTCCATTTCAACAAGTGTTCATCCAACCAACTAGCATCCATGAGGAAATCATTTCTGCTGACATCTCATTGGCCTCAATAAATACCAGTGCCACTTCTTCCTTCAAGTGGGAAGAAATGTATATGCCAACTATGTGCTTAGAAGGAGAACCAGGATATTTGGTCAACAGTTCTCATGACTAACACAGGGTAAACATCCTTCTGACTTACCCTTTGAGATGGTATAAATCTCCAGAAACCTTGGAAAATAGGAAAGAGCAAAGAGGGAAATGTTGTTTTGTTTTGTGTTGTTTGTTTGTGTATAGTATGGTATTTAAGGTTTAAGCTAGGTTATTAATTGAAAAGACAATAAGTAATCACAGTAGTACCCGGTTTGTGAAGGAGTGCAGTAAAGTCCAACTTTGGGACCCATGCACACACTACAGTAAGGTCAAAATAATGGAGATCAATTCTACCTGATTAGGGGGTCAGGAAGGATTTTATAACTGAATTGCCTTTAGCTCTGTCCTAAAATATGGGTTATGTTCGTCAAGTGGAACAAGTTCTTCCAAAAAGAAGCTGAATGAGAATAACAGAAACATTAAACCGTCCAAATGTTTGTGGAAACTCCTGTGAGGTGTTCACTGGTAAGGAATGGCAAGACGTGAGGTTGAGTAGGTAGGGAAGAATCACCTCAGGAAGAATCTTATACAGTGGAGGTAGACACTGGGCTTTTACTAGTAACAATGCAGAACTATTGAAGGGATTTTGTTTGTTTTGGTACTAGAACCCAGGGCCTCTCACTCGCTAAGTATGTGCTCTAACACTGAGCTACACTCCCCAAAGGGTTTTAATCTAGGAATTCATCTGATAGATTTAATTTGTAGAAAAATATCTGTTATCTCTATGAGGGGTGAATCAGAAGGGACAACTAGGAGACAATTCCCATATTCCAGGGAACATTGTGACAAAAGTTATGTGGAACAATAAAAACAGAGGTAGATCATACCTTCTCAGCCCTCCTTTGGCTTTTCTTGATCCAGTTAAAAACTAAGGTGCCTTAGTCCTTGCTACTGGACCCTCTTCTCATCTTAGTGAAAACATTCAATCTTTGGATATTAAATGCTTGCCATTGGCTGATGATTTCCAAATCTATCTTTCTAGCCCTAGCCTTGCATACCCACTTCATGATATATCCACTTCAGCTATCTATTTATCATTTTGATCATTTCGTAACTCCTAATGGAACAATTCACTTAGGCAATAAGCATCAATAGATGCTGAAACCATTAGTTGAAAGGCTATTAACAAGATGTGATACTATCAACTTAATAACAGTTGAATCGGGACATGATGCCTCTAAAATAAAAGTGAGACACCAAATGTTATGTGTCAAAGGACATGCTACCATGTGAAGTATAGCATCAAAAATGTTTGGCCCAAATCTAATCAGGCTTTCGGCTATAACTTCTAGTTTACAGAAAAAAGCACAGATAGAGGAACACACTAAATGACATCAGGAGGAAATGATTGATTGGGCAAATTCAGAAAAGTATTCAATTGGACAACTGACCCTATTTCTTCATCCAGTCAATGGTATACGAGTCAAAAAGGCAGAGAGGGGGAAATGATAATTAAATTTTAAAAGAGACTTAAGAAATATAACATTCAAGAGCAATATGAAATCGTGTCTGAATACTCAAACAGTTATTCAAGAATATGCCCCAGATAAGGGAGATTTCTGGATTTATTAAGTATTGATAATGGTACAAACATCCAAGATCAGGAACAATGGAAAGAAAATTAACAGATTTAGTTTATAAAATGTTAAGATATAGATTCTTGTTAAACCTCTATGTGGAAATGATCATAGCCAATAGTTCGCAATTAAAGACAATTTGACCCCTAGGGGACATTTAGCAATATCTGGATTAATGTTTGGTTGTCAAAAGGGAGGGGAATGTTATTTGCATCCAGTTTATAGATACTAGGAATGCTGCTAAATATCCTACAATATTTAAGAGAGCCAATACAACAAAGAACAGTCTGGACCAAAACGGCAACATTACCAAGGTTAAGAAACCCTCAACAGGTAACTAAATAAAAGCACAAAGAAGATACAGACCAGGATTGGGTTTTCACTCTGAGCTTGGCCATTCCTGATAAGCATAACAATATTTGATAATATTTTTTACATTGTGTAAACCTCCAGATTCTTGGAAAAATGGGAGGAAAAGAGCAAAGAGAGAAAAATTGTTTCGGAGCTGAAGCTCAGAGACAGATCTTAGGAGGATTTATAAATGTATGTTATTAGCATAGTATACAGATGCTAATAGAAATCTTAAAAGTGAATGTAAGAACTTCTGTAGCAGTAGTTTTTCAATATCACCATGAATAAAAATCAATTGGGGAGATTGAAAAAAATGCAGATGCTTAAACTAACCCCAGAGGTTCTTAATTAAGTGTATGGGAGTGGTGGTGGTGGTGGTGGTGGTGGTGGTGGTGTGTGTGTGTGTGTGTTTTATAGGCATCTTACTTTTTAAACCCCCATATTATTTTAATATACAGAAATGTTAGGAATCTAAGATTTCTTTATTTCTGAACATAAATGAGTTGTATTTATTATGCTTTCATTCCTAAATGAAATACTGCATCCGTGGAGTATTTCAGGCAGTTGACTATAGTTTTCTAGGTTTGCTAAAGCAAACAGGAATCCACTGTTGGCCTCATTTGGTGAAATAAAGGGCCAGAAAGTCCTTGGCAGACTGTAGAGGAAAGAATTTAAAGACTCTGGAAGATAGGAAAGTAGATTAAATGTATTATGTGATGTATTATATGTTTCACCCCTATATCCTGCCAGGGCCCTGAAGACTTCTATCCATTGCCAATAAAAATAGAGAGAAAAGGGAAATACCCAAATATTTAAAAGTGCTCTTCTGGCTCTTTTATTTTCCTGGACTGGGAATGCTTGTGGAAGGAGCTACAATAAAAATGGTATTCCTGATCTCAGTGGGAATGTGAGAAGCCGGCTGTGGCCTGGCCCAGGTGATGACTATTAACAGTCTGAAGCAAAGTGGGTATTGTTTTAATAGCCAGATGCTACACTAAGGGATCAGGGAATGGCTTCAGTAGCAGAAATCTCTGACTGTGGTTAATTAATCATGGGGTCCCCAGGAATGAAATAGACAGCCAGCCAATTAAGGTGTGTCTTGATTTATTTAACCAAAGCTATTCTTGGTCTGGTGAACAGAGGCCTCACTGGAGCCAATGTACTAGAAGATTTTGAGTTCACAGACCCAACATCACCCAACGAAGGGGAGGCCAGTGCCTATGAGGAAAAATCCTGCTGTAAGACTGCAGAGGCAAACTGTGAACCTTCTGCCTTGTCCTTCCTGATGGGGCTGGCAGTCGTTAACCTGCATACTGGAGCACTGAAAGAGAAACACTCGAACCTGGGAAATATTTTGTATGGGCTTGAAGTTACCACTGATTCTTGGAAACCTGGAATTCCTCTGTAGTCAGCCGACAGTCAGTGGTGGGGATCATTAGGGAATTCAAGTGATAAATGGTGTTCTGACCCAAGTTTATTTCACGGTAGACCAGTAGAACCCCCCAAAACACGTTAGGGTTATATCCTAATAGCTGGAGTGAGTTGTTGGAATGAGCATTTTTGGAAATTGGCAGAATCCACGCATAGTTTCCCTGACTTATAAAGTAAGGACTAATATTTTAGTAAGGGCTAGATTCAGGTCATTTGACATTCTCCTTCCCTGCCAAAATTAGGCAATTAACAGGAGTGCTATAACCCTGAAAGTTGCTCCCTGAAAGGTGTGTATTTGAGGATTAATTTAGGGTTGGCTTTTTGCCATCTGATTGGCTTGGAAGAATTATAGCAGATTATTGGAAAACAAAATCAGTAGAGGCTCTAGCTGTTCCTGCAATTATGGTTTATTTCTTCTTAATAATATAAATTAATGTATCATTTGGCATTTCTGGTGCAGTTCTTGATCTTGCCAAAATATTTTACCTTCCATTTTGGTTTATAGGCATCACCAGAAATTTGCAAATCTTTGTCATACCTCAGGGATATGCATCTGTGTCTCTAGTGTACAATCTAGTTTGCTGGAAATGTGTTAATATTACATTTTGATCCAATACCCACAAAATATTATGCTGATAAGAAAACATGAATATCAGAAAGTAGAAACAACCTTGGATGATTTCATGGAGTATGACTATAAAATTCTGTAAAAATAAGGAGAATTTATATGACAGGAAAAGGCCTGGATGTTTGAAGATCTGTGGCATTCCAGGCTACTACTTTCAAAATGGGTATATTAATAGTAGATGCAACATATGTGTATGTCTTATTCTGACCATTAACAAGATTATCTGAATTTTGTCCACTTATATTTAGGATCTACCATAAAAGAAAGCTTAGTATCAAGTACAGGGCTTCAATGCAAGTCATTCTTTCAATTGGTTTTTATGATCTGGAAGCAACAATAGTGCTTGACTTTCCTATAGTGGAAACAAATACTGAATGGAGAATCACTTAACTCCACATAGGAGTATACACTGAGAAGGGCCTTCAAGTTTGGTCAAAGGCCATACCCTCTTTGGTACCTTACATTTTGTGGAAGGTTCTGACTTGATACTAGCTCTAGAGGAGATTAGATACCATGGGATTCCATTTAGCTCATGCTGACAGTAATAAACTGAGTGCTGTTCAATCATTGCAACCATCGGTGCAATCAAGGGGACAGGATACAACATACTGGCAACATATCTACAGGATGATCTTTGGGCTTGGTGTTTGACCAATGACCTCATCAACTGAGTGGAGTTGGGGTAGGAGATCTGATGAAGGCAGTTAGAAAGGAGAAAATGGAAAATGTGAGAGGACATTGCAAATGACAGGAGATGTAGAATTTTTGCCATATGTCTCTAAAATCCCAGATGAAGCAACAGATGATAGATTTGTAGCTGCAACAAGAGCAAATGTTTTTCTTCATCATTCTGAATCAAGGAACGGAAAAAGCAGAATTGATCCAAAAATAGAATTGGCGTTAGGTATCTGTAACTTATAGCACAGCTTCAGGGGAGTTGTTGCTTTCCCTGAGAAAATCCTATTTTCCAATGTTGGTAACTGTTATGTTTAGATGTTAGGTGTCCCCCAAAATCTCATGTGTGAGACAATGCAAAAAGGTTGAGTGAGTAGTGAAATGATTGGGTTATGAGGGCCTTAACGGTGTGTTAATCCTCTGATAAGGATTAACTGGAGGCAGGTAGGGTGTGGCTGGAGGAGTTGGGTCATTGGGGTGTGCCTTCAGGGTGTGTTTGGTGAACTGAGCTTAGTCTCTCTCTGCTTCCTGGTGCCCTGTCCTGAGCCGCTTTCCTCTACCACACTCTTTGGCCATGATGTTCTGCCTCACCTCAAGCCCCTAGGAATGGAGTCAGTCTCCTATGGACTGACACTTCTGAAACCATGGACCCCAAGTCAACTTTTCCTCCTCAAAATTGTTCTTGCCAGGTCCTTTGGTCATAGCAGTGAAAAAGTTGACTAAAACAGTAACTTAAAAAAAAAAAAAAGATTGCAGAGTTAATTGTTTATTTTGTTTAATTGTTAAGATTATCATGAGAAGACACAAGAAAGTAGTGTGAGAGTAGTACTATGACTTGCATTAGAAAGATAATTTAAGTTTTTCATTTCACTAGCAACCACTGCTCAGGCTCATTCTTCTGATGTCTGAAACTGGCTATGCTGGGGTCAGTGGAAAAAAAGAGTGTAAGGACTGAGCATTCTGGCCACAGAGTGGTTACAGAGATGTATCGTTGGTTCTATGCTAAATAGAAAAAGAAGTAATAGTTGATGAACTAAAAAAGATTAAAGGAGTGCATGGGTCAGCACAGTATACCATTGCAACCTGCTGTTGCTCTGGCCAGATATGTGTTCTTGACCTTCTCATACTCAGCCTCGATTTCCCATGTTGTTGCCCCACTGGAAATCCCTGCCTCCACCAACCAATTCATACACTAGAACTTTTTAAAAACCTCACACAAAACTCATCTCCAAAAAAGTGTTTTCATAATTACCCTAATTATACCTTAATTTCAATCTAACTTTAATCTATTCTTTAATCTTGTACTGTGTGATGACTGCATTATAGTCATTTGCACTTATTGATGCTTTCCTGAAACCGTGTTTTTACTTGTTCCATGTGCATTTGTTCTGTTTCCTTACACAAACTGAATAATTGCTAGCGAGTACTCTAATGTGGTACATTCAGTAATGTGCTTGCTGATACAAAAGAGATGCTAAAAATGTTTGATTTGGTTTGAATCACACAGATAGGTCTGAACTGTTGAATCTGAGAAGTTAGTGAAAAAAATCTAAAGTTTGTATTTTTATTGGAGATGAAAAGCAAAATCTAAATTTGAATGTAGTATTTTTGATTTTTGTAAGCATAAACTGAAACATACTGAAAAGATATTTTGGTCAAGAGGTAAAAATTATAAGCTTTGAAAATCCAGAAGCATTGGAACAGCGAAAAAAAATCATCTTTAAAATGTTTTGGTTTAATTTGAGATTCAATAAAGAAGCATGAGCAATACACAATTAAGATTATACTAGAGAAAGAGTAATAGTATCCATTTGTTAGAGAAGACTTTATCTGTTATTGAAAACTATATGGAAAAATTTTGAAATTATTAACAAAGAGGAGAATGTAGGTTAATCCATGGTGCTATTGGTACAGTTCTCATACCACCAATGGTTTAGTTCTTTTAATACTGACACTAATATTTGTTTGGTACCAGTACTTTTTACAGGGCCCCTCTTATGAGCTGAATCCTTGAGTTCAAATAGATTTAATTTTGGCAAATTCTGCTTTGTAATTGTCACAAAAACATGTCCTCTGGGGGGGAAAAACCCTTTGTTTACTCCATTTATAAAAGATTTTGGCAGGGCTTGATAGGCTCTGTTTTTTAAATGACCCTCAAAGTAACATGCTATTTGCTTTGGGCTTACACATTCCATAAGAAGCATCAAAGATTCTAAGCATTACATTGCAAAAGATTGTTGTTACATTGCAACTCAAAAACTGGTCCACTGTAGCCAAGCTTGATGGCACACACTTGTGATCCCAGTGACTTGGGAGGTTGAGCCAGGAGGAGGAAAAATTTGAGGCCAGCTTCCACAATTTAGCTAGGACTTGTCTCTAAATAAATAAATAGGATTGGGGAATGTTAGCTCAGTGGTAGAGCACCCTGGGTTCAATTATCAGTACCACAATCTACAGCAACAACAAAAGTGGACCATTTTACCAGTTTCAAATAAGGTCATTTAAGTCAAATGTAAGAGTCATACTTTTTAAAAGATTATTTAATATAATTTACATAGCTAGGTATAGATTATGGATGAACTGCTCCTTGGAAAAGGGTTTTATAGAGGAATTCTGATTCTTCTGATCTGTGCTTTTTTAGTCTATAAATGAGTGAGAAAAAGCACCGGGCTAGAAATCATGAGACCCAGGTTAAGCCACAACCTTCCTTATGAACGTAAGAGTGTGTGTGTGTGTGTGTGAGAAAAGTGTTTGTGGCACATGCACTGACTTTCATTACATGATTTGGGGCTTATTATGAAATTTTTTATCACAGAAAAATTTTAAATTAGATTACCAAAGCACTAAAAATACAGACCTATAGCCAAAAATTAGAAACTTTTTTCATTATTTGGTTTCTATTAAAATTGACTTTTACATCAAATTTGAGCTATTTTAAGATACATTAAAACTTAACTTTTAAGTCTGGAAATTCTGAGCAAATTGATTCATGTTGCTACTTTATGTTGTTAGTATAGACTCTGTTTTTTATTCAATCTTTAAGAAAACATCTCAAAGAACCTTGTAATCTCACCTCCTAGCAATAGATACTCTTTAACAGTTGTGTCTTTTATTTTTGTAAAAGCAATCCATATCTATATGAAGATCAATTTCTGTTGCTACATGTAATAGTTATTCATGAAATCTGGTCAGATTGTTCAAGCTCTCTGATTATAATAACTTTCAAATATAAAACTTTTTGAATTCCGACTGTATCAGATCATAAATATGTTTATTCTAAGGTAGATAACAAGTCTAGTTTCCCATAAAGTTATTCTTATCCAATTATAATCCTATTTCATGAAATTTACTATATTATAAGGAAGTTCCTTAAGGCCAGGGATATGTATTACATTTGTTTCTATCCCCTACAACTAAAACTGTGTTGTGCAATTTTAGAAATTAAGGAAATAGCTGTGTGATGAATTTATGAATGAATATTGTAGTTTCTAAATTACGTGAAAAGATGAAAAAATGTGAATGCTTTTCTGCATTGCACAAAACATGACTAGGTACTTTTACCTACCAAGGAACTTCTGCTAACATTTCCCAGGGTTCACAAGGAAACTCAACCACTTCTAGGAGGGAAGGAGTAATCATGTTGAGACTATTAAATTTACTTTTAACGCATCTCCACCGGGTCCATCACTGTGTGAAAAACAAAACTTAAAATTCACAACCTTATATCAATTCATTTAGGATTATCACTGGAGATATATAATACCATACTTAGGAAGTTAGCAAAAAATAGTTCTCTAAATAATATCCTAGCTGGCCCCTGCTTCTATTCTTGCCCCTATGTTACCAACACAAGCCAGACCTTTCTAAAATGGGAAACGTATCATGTCACTGTACTACTCAGATCCTTCCAATAGCTCCTTATTTCAAACAAGCAAAAATCCAAGTCTCCAGAGAGTTTGCAAGCCCCTACGGAATCTCTCTTTCCACCTCTTTTTCCTCCTTATTTCATTCTCTACAATTCTCTGTCACTCCCTTGGCCACAGTGACCACTGCACTATAATTACCTGAACACACCAGACATGCCCCATCTCTGTGCTGGCTATTCTCTCTGCCTGGAGCAATGATATCCTACATGGCTTCTTCTTATCTTTTCTTCCTCAGGTTTTTGTCCAAATATTATCATTTCAAAAGTTTCTATTTAAATTGTAGCCCATCACTACCACATCCCATACCCCTTAGTCTGCTTTAGTTTTTTCCTTTAACAACTATAAATTAAACCTGTTTATTTTGCTTATTGTATGTCTCCTTTCCAGTAATATATATAGATTCCACAGAACAAATTTTTTTCTGATTTATTTTCTGCATATTTATAGCTCCTCATCTAGACCCTTAAATATAATAGATTCTCAAATAAATTTTTGTTGAATAAACTACCACATACAAATTTTGCCTTCATTTCATGAGTTCTGAGTAATGTTAGAGTCACAGAATTGCTAATGAACATATGAGTGAGGGAGCTACTTGATATTGAATGGCACATTTTCCTGAGTTTTAATATATTGGAATTTTAAATATATCAAAAAAGCACCCAGATTCTGAGTGGAACTTACATAACCCTGGTGATAGAAGAAATTTGGATTCATCTTCCTGCTTCCTCAGACTACTGTTGAACTGGAGATTGTTCTGGCTTTAGATCCAGACAAATAGGAATTTTAAAAATCTAAATTAGTTTGACAGGCCAGGTGGGTCTGATGGTTGGTTACTATCTCAAGCCAGGACTTCCCTCATGGGGAGAATGCTGTGTGAAGGAGATCATTGCTGGGAAACACATCACTCTCAGGCTTTAGATGTACCCTATTTTGATCTTTCTTGAATCATGGGTAAAGAGGAGGAGTGAAAGGTATTCATCAGTCAGATACAATTAGTCATAAAGTATTCTTAGGAGATATCGACGTACTGTATTAACCCAATAAAGTATCCATTGTACCACTTAATAAAGTTATCTAGCACTTCGGAGTCTGCCATTGCATCATGGACTTACAAATAGATCTTGGCCACCTGCACATCTATTGGCACTGGGTGCCAGAATCCAGTGAAACCCATAACTTCATGTAGGACTCGTATGGAGAAATGGGAAATGAGAAGGATATTTGAGCACAATTGCCAAGTCAAATTTGGTGAATGGTGGGATGATAGAAGTCAAAGCCCTCTCATTCTGACATAGAATCATAACTGATTCTTCTGCTCCATGTGAACCCCAAAGCCTCTGTCAATGCAGGAAGATTCAGAGGAGAAATGACTGGATTATGCAAGCTGTATCTTAATAAGTCCATTCTGGTTTGAATAGACTGATTGGGTGGTAACTGTAGGCAGGTGAGACATGGCTGGAGAAGGTGGGTCACTGGGGGTAGGCCCTGGAAGGATGCATTTTCCCTGTGCACTCCTGCCCCTTGCTTCCTGACCCTGCCATAAGCTGATCAGCTTTTCTCTGCTGGACCCTTGCCTCATGATGTCCTGTTGCACTCTGGATCTGAGCAATGGAGTTAGCCATCTATGGACTGAGACCTCTGCATCCATGAGCCTCAAATGAACTTTCCTCCTCTAAATTGCACTTGTGGGGTATTTTGGTCACAGTGATGAAAAAGCTAATGGAAACACCCTTCATTTAGCATATACTATACTTTTCATTCCCTCAATACTTTTTGTTGTTGTTCAATGATATTTATTTATTTAGGGCACTTCAAAGTCTTTGCCACAATGGAGCTTGCATCTAACTAGATATAACATACTACCACTGTGGTAGCTATAATAAAGGGGTAGCAATTGATAAGAAAGTGTACAACCTAGACCTGACCTCATCTGAGATATAAGGTACAAAGTCTCATAGGAAGTGACTAACTGAGATTTGTAGGAGTTTGCTAGACTGAACAAAGAGAGGATAATATGCACAGGGGTGTCAGCCTGAGGTAAGAAGGCATATGATATTTTCAAGAAACTGGAATATAAAGAATAGGAGTCTGTTAAGGAAATCTGGTCCTAGGCCAACATGATGAAGATTTGGACCTATTTTCTCTTCTATTAGGTGCAGAGTCTCTGGTCTGATTTCTAGATCCTTGATCCACTTTGAGTTGAGTTTTGTACAGGGTGAGAGATATGGGTTTAGTTTCATTTTGCTGCATATGGATTTCCAGTTTTCCCAGCACCATTTGTTGAAGAGGCTGTCTTTTCTCCATTGCATGTTTTTGCCTCCTTTGTCAAGTATGAGATACCCGTACTTATTTGGGTTTGTCTCTGTGTCCTCTATTCTGTACCATTGATCTACCTGTCTATTTTGGTACCAATACCATGCTGTTTTTGTTACTATTGCTCTGTAGTATAGTTGGAGGTCTGGTATTGTGAAACCCCCTGCTTCGCTCTTCTTGCTAAGGATTGCTTTAGCAATTCTGGGTCTCTTATTCCTCCAAATGAACTTCATGATTGCTTGCTCTATTTCTATGAGGTCCATCATTGGGATTTTAATTGGAATTGCATTGAATTTGTATAGCATTTTTGGAAGTATGGCCATTTTGAAAAAAAAAAAAAAAGAATAGGAGTCTGTAGAGGAATACAACAATTCTAATAAATGAGATGGGAGATAAGCCTTAGAAGGTCTTAAAATCAATGTCATAAAGATTTTGACTAAGGGTGATAGGATGAGTTTGTGAAACCTTAAGCAAAGGAATGAAAGAATTATATCTCAGTTTTTAGGGGGAAAGTCACTCATACAGTATACAACATTATTTGATACGTACAATCTCAACTGATTGTGATGTTGACACAGAAGGACTGAGGGAAGATACCGTCAGTTAGGAGGCAAGTTAAATAACAACTTCAGCTAACTACTAACTAGGCAATTAGAAGTCTCCAGTGATATTTTGAAAGGTAGGGCTATGTTTTAAGTTTGGCTTCTGACCAATCCCAAAGAACCAGCAACTGAATGTTTTCTCTGATATGCAGAGGCTAATTCACAATGGGGGTGGAGCTAGGGAAGAATAGAGGTACTTTGGATTAGACCAAGAAGAGTGAAGGGAGGGGAGGGGAAAGGGGTAGGTAGGAAAGATGGATAATAGAATGAATTGGACATTATGACCCTACTTTCATATAGGATTACATGACCAGTGTAATCTTATATCATGGACAACCAGAAGAATGAGAAGTTATACTGCATTTATGTATGATGTGTCAAAATGCTTTCTATTGTCATGTGTAACTAATTAGAACAAATTCAAAAATAAAAAATGGAAGTTTGGCTTTTTATACTTTAGAGAAGATAGAGAAAGACCAATTGAGGAGCTCTTCAAGCAAACTGGTTAAGTTATGATGATGCTTGGACTGGAGTGGTGGTAATGAAGAAGGGAAGAGTGGGAGAATTCAGAAGATGAAGACAGAATCAGTAAGTATTCCTAATTTTAATTGACTAATGAGGTATTTGTTAGCCAGCTTTTTGCCACTGTGACCAAAACACCCAACAAGAGCAACTTAGGGGCAGAAAACTTTATTCTGGGTCACTGAACCTCTAAAAGAAGTTAGTCCATGGTGAGCCAACTCCTTTGTTCTGAGCCCAAGATGAGGCAGCACATTATGGTGGAGGGGCATGGTGGAGGACACTATATATGGCAGCAGAAAGCAGACCAATGGAAGGAGGGAAGAAGCCACAGGGAAGAGGAACCCTTCCAGGGCACACCCTCAAGGACCCACCTCTTCCAGCCATGCCCCACCTGCCAACAGTTAGCACCTAGTCCATACTGGATCGAGAAGAGAAAAAAGAACTAGAAAATATTTAATATAAAGAGAAGCCGATAAGGAAAATTAAAAGGAGGATTTTTACAGGGGAAAAACAATTTCATTTTATTGTAAAGACCTAAATGAATAAAAGAAGACTTTGAATGTGAGGATGATTAAAAAGACAAAATCATTAGCTAAAGATATTTACAAGTTTAGGCTCTTTCATTTTGATTGTAATTTTAATTAGCTGGACACTGGGGGGGAAGAAAATGAAAGCCTACATCATCTACTTACTCTTTAAATTGCATTCCACCTTAATTTTCTGCTCCTCAGTTCTTAATTTTCTCTATTTTTGTTCTAAGTAATCCGGTTATCAGGCTAAAGTGATTTTCCCTCAGCCAGGTTTAGCATTCAGCATTTGCTTCTGTGAACCAAAAGTTCACTCCATTGCTTTAGTTTTTATTCTTTCAGTAGCAAAAACTCTCTACAGGTAACTTTTTTCAGTCTTTTGTCTATCCAGCAGGGTGCTTTGTATACCCATGACAGTTAGATGACTAATAACAAAGACTCCTATTTTTAAAATAATTATGCTCTATTTACACAGTTTCCACAAAATTTACTCATAAAATTTAGAAAGCAGCAAAGCTTTAGAAAGCTGTATAGTTTTATTGTTCATTAAAACCTTTTTTTTCTATGTGCAAGCAAGTAGCTTGCTTCTGTGTCTGACAAAACAAGCTGAGAATTCAGTATCAGCGAACTGAGTCCAGGATTTGTGTGTATCTGAATAGTTTTTAAAAATTACATTGGTATAAAACAAATACATCTATTTAGAATAACCTACATTAGAAAGGGTTTGTCTTCAAGATATTATCTGGCTTTTTAGCAGGCTATTTATTTTGCATTTGTTAAAGAAAACAAAATTAACATAGGTAACTAGGTATCATGTTTCTCTCAATTTGTCCAAAAGAAATTCATTCAAATAATGTGAAGCAACAATGTTGAAGTGCCTTGAGACCTGTGGATGAAAGGCACTATGTAAGTGGTAACAATTATTTTTATTAATCTCCCATGGATAGAGTAACACTTGGCTTCTGCAATTATTGGACAATTTCATTTTGCTCTCCCATATCTCAGAAACAATCAGAGCCTGGAGTCCTCAGCACAGGAGCCATACACTCAAAGTGGAACAACACATCCACCGTGATAGAGAATAGAAAAGTGACTATTTTAGTAATTAAACACTCCCAATACAGCATTGGCTGACAGTCATAGCCATTCAGGATGGAATGGTTTAAGGGGTGGCAAAAAAAATCTCAGCTGTACATCAATTGTGTTGTATCTAAAATTATAAAATTTAATTTGCATTTCTTTGAAGCTTTCCTTACCTTAAAATACAAATGTTCCTTGAGATGCACTATCTTTTGAACCTTATCATTGGGACATTATTTTGATGAAAATGAGCTCCACCTATTTTCTAGATAAAGAATTTGGGAAAGGGGTGAAATAACAGAGAGGAACTAGGAAGGTTAAAAAAAGGAATTAGAGGAGACTTTGAGATTGAAAATAATGCAGAAAGTGAAATACAGCAGAAGTGATTAAGTTCCTCAAGAACTTGTGCTCAAGAAGGGGATGATAATTAACATTATAATCATTACAGATATTAACAAGGAATGCTATAGAATCTCTTCTCTGGAAGCCTTTTAAAATAGGATTCTTGGGTCTTTCCAACATACTATATGGCTGAATATAAGGTGATGACAATTATTAATTGCCCTGTCTAGGATAAATCTCGTTTTGAAATGCACCATTCCTGAAAGGTCTTTTTTTTTTTTTTTTTAAATGCACTATTGGAATGGTGTATCATTTGGATTATAATTTGGATATGGTGTAGCAGCACTAAGATTTTGTTTCTGTATTGCTTATTTGCTGTTGCCCATTTTGCCCAAGAATTGTAGAGTCTTCAGACTCTTGTATCAAAATCAACTGAAATGCTCTCTAAGTATATAGATTTCTGAGGTTCCATCCTCCTTTGGGGCCAAATAAACCTGCAAAAACCTAATAAGATATGGAGAAGTTAGGAAGTCAAATAGAGTCATAAGCTGTGTGTTCTTCAGTAAGGCAATATTACAGTCACCTGCTGGAGCTCTGCACCAGGTGCCTGCCCCAATCCTCTGGGTCCATAGCATCTCTACTATTCATATTTTAACACTTACTAATACTGTATTGTAATTGCTTGTTGAGTTGGGTAGCCTTTTCTTAACTCTCATGTCAATGTATGACCATGTGTTTCTTGTTTACATTCAAGTATCCAGAATCTACTTCAGTTTCTGGAACATGGCAAGTGTTCAGAAAATATTTGTTGAATAAACTAATAAATCTAATGAATAAACTTAAAGAAGAGCTGGTTGGGTAAACTAAATTTTCAAAAAAAAAGGAAAGAAAAGCAAATGAATTTATCTTGCCAGCATCATGAAACAGAATACTATTGCAACTGTGCAAGTGTCATACTACAACTACCATTATTTTTCAGAATAAAAAGGGAAGTGCTATTACTTTTACTCTTTTTCAGAGGGTACAATAACTTGCCTGAAGTCACACATTCAGAAAAGTAGGATCAGGACTGAAACCAAGCCTACTGGACTCCTGAATACACACTGTAAGCTCTTATTTCACGAATTACACACATTGTAAAGTCTGTGCTAGCAATGGGGGATGTTAGGAACTGGTTCCTATTTCAAGGGAGCTTAGGATAATTGATAGTTCATGTTTATGTAAAGAATTTGTTACCTTTTTTTTTTTTTTTTGGCCATTTAAGAGCCAATTTAAAGGGATTGGGGGGGGGGGGGGGGGGGAAGGAAGAAGAAAAAAAGGAGAGGAAGGAGGGAGGAAAGAAAAAAAGGGAAATAGCTCAGTTCTTTATCAGCAGGCAGCAGGTCATATTCAGTTTAATTTTAGTGAATGAAAAATTCTCAAACCAGCATTTAACCTAAAAATTCTCACCATTTTTGAGTATTAAAAAATCTGAGCCAGGCACGGTGTCGCACGCCTATAATCCGAGTGACTGGGAAGGCTGAGGCAGGAGGATCGCGAGTTCAAAGCCAGCCTCAGCAACTTAGCGAGGCCCTAAGCAACTCAGTGAGACCCTGTCTCTAAATAAAATACAAAATAGGACTGGGGATGTAGATCAGTGGCTGAGTGCCCCTAAATTCAATCCCTGGTTCAAAAAAAAAAAAAAATCTGAGAATTATTCTTTTTTAGAAAAAGAAGCTTTTTCTATAAAGATAATGTGAAAGGAATTTTTTTTTCTGTTTATGTTTAAATGTACATCTGTGTGCTGAAATTTTTCTTGGAGCTTAAATTTCATGCTACTGATTTCAATACTCCTGCCACAGTGTTTCCATGTATTCTAAAAGTATACAATGATGTGGCATAAAAGAGCTAATTCATTTTTACTGATGATCATGAAACCTTGGAAGAATTTAATCTCATCAAATTTCCAAACAAAAATAGCAAAAATAACATAAGGTTAAAAAGAGAGAAATAACTTTTTTTACTTGATAGAGAAAAAGGGTTCAGGTGAAGGATGATGCGTATCAAAAGCATATGAAATGTCATTACTTTGCGAAGAAACAAAACAATAACAAGTTTAGAAAATTAACTATCAAATTACATTTTTTTAAGAGGGGCAGTTAAAACGTTGATGAACAAATATAAGATGATGACTCAGGGGCACTAAAAGTTGAAATGTGTGGGTTCTACTAGATAATACAATAAGTACTGGGAGCTTCACTTTATCACCCATTGTGATTAAACAGCATACTGCTGAAAATGCAGATGTGATACTGCCATAGTAAAACCAGCCTTTTTAAAGATGTTTCTAATTAAATCATGAAAAATCAAAAAGAAAATGTTGAGAGAAGCCATTTCAAAGATTTTATTAATGGTGCATTCATGGAGAGGGCTTTCTAATAGTTTTGAACTAGCAAATGCTAATGCTGGTGTACAAAATGATAGATAAGCATTTTTCCCTGCTATCAAGGTTTTTCTCTCAGTTTTTTCCCCTCTTTTTTTTTTTTTGATAATACGAGCATCCTTTGATTCAGTTAAATTCTAGTAATGAGATACTTTGATATTCGAGTTAATACTCCTTTAGTTAATTTATCTATACATGCATATGACTTAGAGGTACTGATTGTTGCCATTTCTCAGTTGGCATTCTACTCGTCCTCTAAGAGAAAAATTCGACCATGTCCATTTGGACTTCCCCTTTCCTGAATGATACCATTAAAAGCATTCACTTTTTAATGTTTTGAACACACTTTTTAATTAATTCTTATAGATTTCCCAGTTATCCACTGGGTTAAAGCTAACAATCAGAGGCAAAGCAGAAGTCCTTGTTAGTGAGCACTGAAAAGTACTCATATTTACTCTAACACCTACATGGAAATGTGTGAATAGTAAAATGGACTTGTTGGAAAAACTCTTTTGAGGAGACCTGAGATGAATAATAAAGTGATCCATATTTCATGAAGGTCAGAAAGATGTTTCTCTACAGCATAAACTCTTTTTCGACACAATACTAGCTTATATTTCTTACTATAATCTGAAAATTGTAATTTCAATCCCTAGATACTGTATTAAAATAAGATTCTTCTATACTTATAAGTAGTGTTGATCATAAACACCCTGTAGATTACTGTTGTTTATAATAATAGTAATGCAACCCATCATATATAAAGGCTCTCCCTTATTATACCTGCTCTTTGACTTGACAAAAATCAAGGGATAAAAATCCCTTGATCCATCAATTTCCCTCTAATCTATTAGTCCTCCTCTAGTCTAAACTACATGGTTTATCCCCTCTACTACTTTGTCTCCAAGCTCTCTATCCACTATCCTTCTAGCATCTCCACTAAGCCAAACATTGCTCACCCTGGCAATCTAAAAGACTACTTTCTCTGCTATGTGTGGGATACTGAGACTAGCTTGAGAAAAGGTCCATCCACCAATTGGCATCATTACACAGTCACAATTTCCAGTCTTGGAAATTCAATGCCATCCCTCAATTCTCGAAAGATGTCCTGCCTGCTCTTATTCCAATTTGAATTCCATTACTCTTCAACACCTCGCCATATTCTTCAGCTTCCTTACCCAAATGAACTTGCTCCTATTTCCTAAATTTAAGCCTATGGAGTTTGAGACTTCAGCCTATTCTCTGTCCACCCCACCCTCAATAATTTATCTATACCTGCCATTCATACTTGGTTGCTTTTCTCAAGTCTTGAAGATAGAGGGGAGAAGACATAATATTTTCCTCATCTATCATAAAGTTCATGGCTTATAAAAATGAGAGGAAAGTATAAAATTTATTTAATATAAATCTTATACATCATGGGCGCCTTCAAAAATAAAGGCCCAAAGAAACACGGAAAACTATTTTTACACTGTAAGTTTGATAAAGAGTGACATTTAGAACTATGATTGAACAAAATTGAGTGTCATATAATGGTGAGCTGAAGGGAACCTAGCAAGACTTCTTTGTTCCAATTCGTCTTTGTGTTTCTGTCTTCAATCTTCTCTTCCAGGCATAAGGACCCATCTGGATTGGGCGCCTTATGATCTACTTTAAAGGAAGATCAGAGAATACATTCATGGCCTGCTTCAGGGAAGAAGCACAGGAAGAGGTCAAAGAGAACTTCTACTGTTTTCTCAAATGCCAAGGTGTCATATTTTGGGGTAGTGTGTCCTAAGCCCTGTCAAAGGTCAAGGTCTACTGCCTCCTGTTTAAGACCTACATGTCCTGTGCTTTAGATCTCAGCACTTGCTGTTCACTCCAAGATTATGCTCACCATTGTTATTCCATGCTTTATTTTCTCTTATTTCTCTCATCCTATGAACAGGCTGCCCACACTCTATACTCTCACCTTCTTGCTTTTACCATTCTGCTTTGTACTTAGTTACCTTTCTATAACTCTCTTGCTTCCTCTATAACTCTCCCAAATTCAAACTTCCCACAGTTATGTTCTGCGGGGACTAGTGTTAGGGGAAAATTACTAATGATTTTCAGATAACCAAGTCACATGGTCAAGTTATGGTCCCTATATGAATAAATCTCCCTATGCCATTCAACACTCTTGACTTTTCTTGAAACTCTTTCCATTGGTTAATATTTTATTTTATCTCATTCTCCTCTCCCACCTCAGTTCATGTCTTTTCCATTTCTTTGTGATTCTTCTCCTTGCCATTTCTTTTATACTGATGTCCCACAAAGTTTCAGTTTTTAACCACTGCTATCTTTCCCTTTTACAAGGGCAATCTCATCATTTCCATGATTTTTATTCCCACTTATAATTCTAATAATTTCAAACAATGACTCTTCTTTCCTAGCCTAGTCTCTCTTGCTTATATTTATAGTTCCAACTGCCAGCCCAACTATCCCTTTGGATGTCCTACAGCAACCACGCTTGTGCCATATTCTAAATTGGACTCATCACTTCCTGCTTCTGTTTGTACTCCCCACTTATTCCTACCACATATACAGCAATGAGATGCATCTGAAGCACAATCTGAAGTCATCATTCTTCTGCTTAAAAACTGTTTGTCTCTGCATTACCTGAAGTCAAAGGTTCCTGGCCTGGTATATGGTAGGGCCCTCCTTGGCCTGGCTCTCTCTGAACTATTTCCCCATCCTTATCTACAACCATTTCCAGCTTCATGTTTTAAGCATTAGAAACTGCAGAATGCTTATTGTTTTCTATGGTCTCTACTCTATCTTATAATCTACATATTTGTTCATGCTTTCTCTGTGACCTGAGGTTCTATTCCAAATTTTCTTACTCTGTTCTTAATTGCCTTTTGAAACTCATTTCAGTTATTATTTCTTCAGGAAATAAATTTTATTGATCAGTGTTTGGTGAGAATAGAAGTCAAAGCAATTCACTTTGCAGGGTAGACTCTGTAAGGGCAATATTGAGTAAGATTTTTTAAACATCCTCAGTGCTCCTTTGTGGGTTTTTCAGAAGTACTCACTGAATACTGGGGGCTCATTCAAGAACAGCTGTTGTAAGAGCAATATCTTAACTTTCAAAAGACTATTATGATAATGTATTTGGGAACTTAGTTGCTTCTATATTTCACTTTTATTTTATTTTATCTTCCACTTAGATAAAAACAAAACAGAAGACTAGGTGTGAAAGCAGGTAAGTTGTTTACTGGTTACCAACTTGACTAAGTCTGGTGAGACAGAATATTCACATATATAACAAGTTACATGAAATAGATTTATCACTTACAGATGGACAACAAGGGATAACAGAAGCCTCAGCTTCATTGGTACTGGTCCCCCAAGGCTCAGGAAATCTTTCTGAGGCAGATGGAGTCTCTTTGTATGTGCCCTCACTTGTACCACAGCTAAGGAACCCTGGAAAACAGCCCACCCTGTGTTTTATACTCTGGGGACAGGTGATATGCTGGGCTAAAGCACTGATGAACACCTTGTTTCGAGAAGGGTAATGAAACTAAGCTCATGCTGTTCTAGACAGTCCCTCTCCACCTCAAGATATTGCATTTCCAGCACATTCTACAGTTATTCTTGAGAATGACAAGCAAGAAAGGGGGAGAACTGGGTTGGTCCAAGGCTACCGAGAGAACTGTCCTGCTCTAGGCCAAAAGTTTGTTCTCTTATCTCTTTTTATATACATGTAGCTGAATTATTTCTAAAAATTATACAAATATTTAATACCACAAGCAGAGTTTTATTGCATCCTCCCAAGCATTCAGTGTTTTTATTAACATCTTCTTTTTCTACTGTTAATTTAATAGTGAAACAAAGCAGGGCATTTTATGTTAATTTGAATAATTTGCATACTTATAATGCTGTTCATTTCCCCACATATTTGTTTACTAGTGGCAGTTCTGTGTTTAAGTATCATGTTTTAATTTCCACAGTTCTTGTTCTCCCATGGAACTTCTTCTTTTAATAACCTCTTGTTTATATTTTCTGGTCATAGTATTTTCTGAAATATTCATAAGAAAATATCAGAGATTATTTTTTCTTAAGTTTATTTTCTTTATCCTGAATTCTGTCCTTCTTTGATGGTCATTCATTTCTGTTTGTACTTCTTGATCATTCTTTTTCATATTACATGATTCACTCAATGCTGAGTGATTGCTTTTTAGCTAAGATTGTAGCAGTAAAAATAAATGACTGTGTGGACTATGTACATGAGCAGAGTCGCACTTTGCTTTAGAGTGAGTAGGATCGGAGCCTATATGAGGCTGGGCAGCCCCAATGCAGGTAAAGCAGGCTTTGCTATGGGACAGGTTTCTCACATTGAATAGAGAGTGGTTCATTTTCTTTCAAAACAGAAACTCTGATTTTGTTTTCTTTTTTAACTGGGCAGTAAAGGCTATCTTCTGTGGGTTCTGCACCCATGTGTGCTTGTGAACAAAGGAGGGAGTGAGGTGGAGGTTCTGAGTGACAACAGTGATCAGATTCCATGTATAAACAAACTCTTTTTTATTTCTCATCCCATCTGTCCACTCTGCATATTCAGGCCCTGGCTCCCTTTTTACTTTCATACCAGTAAGCACTCTTCTACCCACCTTGCATTTTGCAAATATTGAAAATTTTTTATTTATTTTTTGGTGCTGGGGATTGAACCTGGAGCCTGGAGCATTCTGCTCCTGAACCACATCCCCAGCCAAGGAAAATTTCTTAATCTCTTTATTGTTTTTATTTTAATTGATTAATTAATTTTTGTATTGTTATACCTGAAGAGAACGAGATCATCCAAGCTGTTCACTTAAAGCTAAAAGAAGCCTTTATTATAGCTGGCCAGTGACGACCACCATATACCTAAAAGCGGTCTGGAGGGGAATTGCGCCCTAGTTCCTTTGTTGTCAGCATTTATAGGGAAAATGACGTGTGAGTGGGGTGGGCAGTATAGTCACTGTTTCTAGCCAATGCAAGCAAGCCACACTACAGAAGCAGATGTTAGTGATTAGCAGTTAGCTATCTCTTCCTCCTGATGGTACATTTAGGCATTTAGGGACTTTCCAACTTCCTTAATTTAAAGGTCACCCCTAGTTTCCAGGAATTGTTTGTTCCATTTCTGGGACATGGTATTTGAGAATTTTATTTCTTGGGGACTGAAATAGTATCTTCCCTTTTGGACACTAAATAATTTCCTTTTGTCACAAATTGAGACCTTTTTATTTTTAACTCATTTATGTAAAAGTTTTTTAAAATTATGGAATGAACATATTAAAATTCAGGTATGATACAAATATTTCCTTACCACCTTTATACTTTGGCTTATTTTGATTTAAAGAAAGTTTTAAATTTCATGTAGCCATCCCACTGTCTTTCCTGTATGTTTTCTTATTGCACATATATTTGGAAAAGTCTATGTATTTCAGATATTTGCTACTGGTAAATTATGTGTTCATTTGTATTTCTCAGTGTTTTATTCTCAACTATAAATATTTCCTCTCTCAAATATATTTTGATATATGTCAAATTTTCAAAAACTTTTTCCTTTTGGTGAAACTTATTACAAACTCTATTTTGTTTGAAACTGTCACCTTTATTTCCACTTATTTGAGTTTGTTTCATCTATGTTCCCTTTTATTTTATGTTTGGCCTGAGTTACTTTGTTTAAACCATATAATTTGTAATCAGAAAATTGTGTAATTACCTCCAAAAGCAGATGTGTGTGTGTGTGTGTGTGTGTGTGGTGTGACTGCGTATAAACTTCCCCTTTGCCAGTTAAGAAGCTAAAGTTTTACCAGGCTATGTAAAAGTGTTAATCACTAATCCTAATTTTCTCCTGTTTTATGGTTAGCCCTGCCAATCTCTAGTCTTAGGTCTGATTTTAGATCTTGAATTTTTTTCTGTTATATCTTTATTTATTGTTTCTGATCTGTTTGCTGTACTCTTAAATCATAATTCGAATTTCATTCCTTACGTAGTCATTTAGGTGTCTGGAAATATTGCTCACATTTAGCTTCTATGTCATTGATTTGATTCTTTAAAGTCTTTTTCATATTCAGAAAAGCTAACTTAATTTGCTCCTTTTGTTTTTTCATTTTATTCTACTTTCTGCACATCTTTGCTGCTCTCAAGAGCACAGGTTGGGGTGAGTGGGGTGCCTGGGTACAGCATAGTAAATTTCAGCTCTCTATCAGGCCTTAGCTGGTGAAGACATTGGGTGATGGAAGCTGCATGTATGTTTCTATGGTGTTTGTTGAAGTAGAACAGTTATCTTCTAAGAATCTCTGTCTCATCAGGATATCCCTTTCCGATTCCTTTGGCTGGAAAGAACATGATTCTATTGGGCTTTATAGTCTGCATTCTGCATTTCCTCACTCTCCAGCAACCAGTCTGGAGCTATAAGGCCTGAGAAGACCCCAGGAACATGCTGTTCCTTGGGACCCAATGTCCCTAGCATATCTGCCTTCTTTTCTGCACCTTTGAGAGTCTTCTTATATACATTTTCAATAATGCCTAGGATTATAGCTGTAGTTAGAGGAATAGAAAGCAGACTCTTTAGCTGAAAATGTAAGGGTAATTTGGGAATAATGGGAGGCACAAAGTATATAATTTTTCCCATTCCTCGGGAAAATCATTATAACTGACATTTTGCTTGTTTGTTTATTGTAGTGCTGGGAAACAAACCCAGGACCTTACACATGCCAGGCAGGCAGTTTACCACTGACATTCCCAGCCCAGAACTTACATTTTCAAAGAATGGCCCTAGTTTTCAGTTGGCTTTGCCTTAACTACTCAATCTCTCAAGGAAAGCTAGGTCACCTACACAAAATTTAACAACACATACAATCCTAGAATATTTGCTATTTTAGTCATATAGTTAATTTCGGAATCATTTTTACTGCCTCCCTGTGTTACAGCATTTGACTCATTTGTCTTTCAAAGGACTAGTAAACCTTAATTTGCTTTAGCAGCTTTGAATGGATTTTTATTGTTTCTTACCACTGCCTTTCAACTCATGTAATTTGAAAACTAAATGCAAACTGTAAAACTCAATCAATCTGGTAGTATTCTTTTAATATCAATTTTTATATAATTAGCCCCCAAACTGTGTTCAATTACTAACAATTAATCTTATGCACTTTGAGGGACAACACTAATTTCACACTTAGCAGCATTTAAAAGGAAGGTGGTGTGAATACCATAGGGACAAAGTCCCTCCCTAAGGAGTTATGCTTTATTATCACTGACTAGAGAATAAAAGTGCTTTCCATTGCAATCCACTGTAGGAGCCCACATTTTCTTCAACTCTAGATCAGGAGAATTGGTAACAAATGTACAAGCAGAATCACACATACTTTAATTACAGTTTTCAATAAGATGGCCAATCTTTTAAAAAAGATTCTGAAATTTCCATGTTCTTTTGACAATTTTCTTGAGTTAGTATTTTTATCAATGCTATATAGTTAATTGCTCCATTGAGGCTGACTGTGAGAAGACAAATAAGGGAATAAGAACAACATAATAGGACAAAGAATGAGAACAGCAGCTGAAGGTGGAAAATTGTAGAAAACTTCTTATTATAGAAGAAATGTCCTCAGAAAGCAAGAAATCCCCAAACCAGAATGCATGTAGTCCACTTTTAACACTTTATAATACTACATGATTCTTCTTACCTATTTTTCGATTTTATTTTTTTCAACTACACTAGTTTCCAAGTGACAAATTATACTGTCTCTTTTTACTGATTTGTAATGGACAATGAATACTTTCCCCTAATGCTTGGTGTCTGAAGATGATATCTGAATCATATGAAATAATTTTTTAAATACCATTTTAACTTAACCTAATAATTCAAGGTCAGATACTATGAATAAGCCAAGGTTTGAACTATCTCCTAGTGTCCAAAACATAATGAATACAGGTTGAATTGTTTGCCTGGTGTTTAGCAAAAGGTGCACGCGGTTCGGTTTACTTTGGTATTTCATGACATTGACCTTTTAGGTGCTTCTTGTTAGTAATTGGTTGATAAGGAATTGTAGCAAATTTTAATGTTTGTAATTCATACTCAGATATGCAAACTGATGAACACATGATCAATTTTTAAACTTACAGGAGTAAGTTTACAGTGCAAAGGGGCATTGCTCTTGGCACTGAGCAATGGCTTGAGAACATAGAGCTCTGCATTTTAATTTTGATAAACTTTCAGTGTGATATGCATAGTCCCTTCATCTCACCATATCTTGGATTATTCATCTATAAAACATGTGTAACAACTTCCTTTTGTTGTTGGAAAGACATGTATAACTATGAAATAGTGGTTAAAACTAAAGTGATATGCACACATATGTTGAGTTATGTGAACAATAACAATTTTATGGGTTTAATAAGCATTAATTGTATCATTCTCAGAGATAAGACATATAGTCCATTATCATGGAGACTATGGAAATCCACTTATCCCAATCTAGAAATGCATGTATAGGGCTGGGGCTATAGCTCACTGGCAGAGCACTTGCCTAGCATGTGTGAAGCACTGGGTCTGACCTTAGCACCACATAAAGATAAACAAACAAAATAAAAGCATTTTGTTAATCTACAACTACAAAAAAAAATTTTTTTAATGAAAAAATGCACGTGGGCTGGGGCTATAGCTCAGTGGCAGAGCGCTTGCTAGCATGTGTGAGGCACTGGGTTCCATCCTTAGCACCACATAAAAATTAAAAACGAATAAAATAAAGGTAATCTGTCTATCTACAACAACAAAAAAATTTTTTTAAAAAAGAAAAAAATGCATGTGACATAAGGAATAAGTTTGCAATAATATGTGGACAGTAACTATTAAATGAAATTTATTCCTTGTTCTGTGCTGTCTTTAATACTGTATACATCTTCCAATTATTTGATAATAGATTTTAAAATGCTTTAGTAGACATGCTCTTTAAAGAAAGCTCCTTACTCTCTCTTCTCTCTTCCTAACAATGCTTAGGTTTCTATTAGGCACTTAACTTTATACCAGGAAAACAAAATGCATACAAAGAAATTGAGCTTGAAAGTAGGGCACTACCAAAGAAAACCAAAACACAAACCAAAACAAACCACTCAAATTCACAGTAACTCATCGAAAAGGGTAGATCTGAATTTTTAAACTCACCCAGTTGTCTTACTTGTTAAATGATATACTGTATCCTGAGAGTCACAGAAACACAGCGCAACTGGTGAGTTGGTGATGGAATTTGAGCCTCTTTTCTTTTCCATATATTGAAACATCCATCTTTTTAGCTTAATAAATAGTTCTGCAACATCAAATTTCAGCAGGGAGGCCATTCTCCAGTTGTGTAGCAATACCATTTCGAGCCCTAGTGTCTTCCCAAGCTTGCCTTGCATTGTGAAGCCAATATTTAGAAAGCTCTAGCAAACTAACACCTGCTAGACATAAATCACATGCAAAAATCTACCACTGGACAAGCTCAGGATGATATAATAGATCAAATCCATGAAGAACCTCACAATGAATTAAGAAAACCTTAAACTTAATCCTATAACCTGACAGGCAGTCAGCAAACTGACTTATGGAGAACTGTAATGTGGGAATTAGACTGAATGCCAGATGGCTTCTAGAAGTCAAATTAAAAAGAGGGAGGGAGAGAGAGAGGTGAGGGGGAACAAACTGTAGTTGATGATAAGCATAGGTAGGGAGCCTGACAAGGAAAATGAAGTAACAAAATAACATACAAGGATGAACTAATATTTCACAATATATACTCTTTCTTTTGTTCCTCCCAGCCAGCTTGACAGAAAGTGGTAATGTTTGACTAGTCACAAGCCTAATACCAGGTGCCAGTTTGAACAGGTGCAAAAACAAAGAACAGAACACTTCCATTTGGAACATCAGCTTTTCTCTTTATATAGTCTCTGATATGCTTTGTGGGAACTCACCTACTAGGTTTCTTATTGTTATTTCCTTGATTAGGTGAAGTTCTATTTGATGAACACATTGCATGTTCCCGTAGTCATTGGAAGGAATTAAATAGAAAAACGACCCCCTTCATGTTTCTAGGACCCAGTCTGATTTCAAAAGCCCACCATCGTGAGATGATACAAGGGTTGGGATTTTGAGATCACCCTGCATGGAAGTCTGCTAGTTACCTACATTGCCACACAATACTAAAGAACGACCACATTCTTCTACTGGTGAAAGATAGTGGAAATTGGCATTGCCAATTATCAATGTTAAATGTATGATCAATCAAACAGGGACTCGAACAAACAGGCAGCTTGTTCCATACAGTCAGTTGGTAAATTGGATGCAGGCAGACAGAGGAACACAATATCCCTCCTCTGTAGGTGGTCTCTGTTTCATTAGGTTTCCAATTGATGTTGCTGCACAGTAATCCAAAAATGTGTGACGGGAACATCACTCTCATTTTTCATTAACACTCCTTCACAAATGTATTGGAGGCAGGTACAAAACAAAGATTTTGCCAGGCTTACTTTTATCCTTTTGGAGACTATTGGGTATCCAACATCGCTGCTGGGTACTTAGTTTCTCCTCATTTAGAGTCACTATCGTGACTCATCCCTGTTTGATATAAGCAACTTCCTTAAGGGTGTTGTGGAAATAGTGGGAGGGCTGCTAATCTTCAAAAGACAAGTGATTTAGAAAAATCAGCTTATATATAATAATGAAGAGTAACATGACCACTGAAGTTAGATGGGCTAAGAAAAAATAGAAGTGATACCTATTGTTTCAGGAAATCTACCAGAAATGTGTAAAGCATGGAAATTTTTGAGAGATCTTACAGATCATCTGACTGAATTCCTCATTTTCATTTCATAAAAGAGGGAATTGTGGCTCACACTGGCTCTGGCTTTCCCAAAGCAGTTCAATTCTTGACAATAGCTAAGACTGGAAACCAGGACCTGTCACTCATGCTCTCTTCATTAGAGACTATGTTCAGTCTAATCTCTTGTGCAGATGACACCCAAGAACTCCATAATTCACATCCTCTGCTTCTTTAATCCTATGTCCTAGCTTCTATTTACGAAGTTATAGCAAGATATTATCTAATATATTTCCCAATATGTAGCTTTTGGAAAAAGTCATTCAGCGTTATGCTGTGAGTTAAAGGGTTGATTTCCTGTTATAAAGTGTGACACATTCTGATATATTTCCTAAGACAATAAACATGGTCTCTCTCTCTCTTTTTTTTTTTCTTGTATTAACTAACTTTAATATTTATATTTTCATTGGCTTGAAAACCTTCCCCGAATACCATTTAGTGACAGAGATGGTGCCACTCTACCTCCATTGTATCCATAGCGTCAGCCCCAAGATAAGAGAGAAATGGCTGCTTGCTGCATTCTGGGCAACTGTGCTCTGTCTGTAACATAGGTCTCTTGGGTTGCAGTGCTTTCCAGAATAAGAAAGGGGACACATTGCACAGGGGCTTAATGCACTGGGCATAACACTAAGCCAACTCTGGCTGCATGGGTCCCACTGAGTCATATCTTGATTCCCTTGCTCCTGAGAATTTCTCATTCTAGTAAGTGGGGGACCACCAAGTGTCTCAGGCATCAGCTTTGAAATATACTCACAACGTTGAATCACAGCTCTTTCTTCGATTTTGCTTAGAATTATATATCTAGCTAGTTTGAAGACTAATGTATTTATTCCAGAATATAAATCTCCAGGAAAAGGATGATTCATTTCAACTATTTAAAATTGTTCAGAATACTTTATATCTTATGCATATAAATATAGATACTTTATATATAAGTGCATATATCTGTATATACACACATATATATGCATACATATATCAGTTTGTTCAATTTTTCCTTTAAGTTCTGCATTTATTTCTTTACCACAAATGTTAGAAGTAAATTCATACCACCCACTATGCTTCACCTCTGTTCTATTTTAACAGCTTCCAATTCTCATTATCAAAGAGAATACTACAACTATGGGCATTCCTCAAAAAACTAGGAATGGAAACACCATTTGACCTGGTTACACCACTCCTAGATATATATCCAAGGGAGTTAAAATCATCACACTACAGTGATACAGCCACATCAATGTTTATAGTGGTTCAATTCACAGTAGCTAAGTTATGGAACCAGCCTAAATGCCCTTCAACAGATGAATGGATAAAGAAAATGTGGAATGGATAAAGAAAATATACACAATGAAATGTGACTCAGCCATAAAAAAGAATGACTTTCTGACATTTGCTGGTAAATGGAAGGATCTGGGGACTATCTAAATAAAGCCAGCCAATCCCCAAAAATCAAAGGTTGAATGTTCTTTCTGATATGTGGATGCTAACACACAAAGTGGGAGGGGGAAAATAGAAGTTCAATAGATTAAACAAAAAGGAATGAAGGGAAGGGAGGGGGGTTAGGAATAGGAAAGATAGTGGAATGGATCAAGCATGAATTTCCTACGTTCATATATGAATACACCATTGTGAATCTCCACATCATGTATATTCACAAACTAGGATCCTAATTAAAAAAAGACATAGTCCATGTTTACGTAAATATGTCAAAATATATTCTGCTGTCATGTATAACTAAAAAGAACAAAAATTAATTTTTAAAAACTGCCTTATAGGTAAAATATCAGATAAAGGAAAAATAACAGATTTTGGTTGTGCTAGCTTCATTGTAATTCGAAGTCATGTTATTAGCCATATCCTATTCCTTAGAGTAAGGGTGAGAAGAACATGCTAATCAAAAAATCAGAGTAAATATGAATGTACTAAGTGTATCATAGTGCTTCCAGATGTACACTAGTTGCTTTCATACAATTTATCTTCTTAAAGTCACTTGCAAAGTGATCACCACAAATAAACTAAACGTTTAGTAAGTTGAGAAACTTAAAAATACATGTAATAACCACTGTCTTTCCTGGGAAAAGCATATCCTTGATTCATATCAATATAAATATTGTTTATATGATAGGTGTCATGGAATTATTTAATTAGGACTGTTCATCATTATCTCACTTTGTTTAATGTCCTAGGTGTATTTTTTTGATTCACTTTAGTGGAATTATATTAAATGACTTTCAGAATAATGTTCACATAGTGTTGCTCTGCTCATACTCTGCTTTCGTAAAAGGATCTGTTGGGCTTCGCAGGAGTGTGCATGGTATGGATCTGAAATAGTGCTCCCATTAGTAGGTTTCTCTAACAGAAAGATGTTTAGGGCATCCTTACATCCTCAGGCTCAGAGTTGCTTAAGAGGTAGGCAGGCCTCAAACAGGTATTTTTAAAATGTGATTTCTACATTGTTGATGGTGTTGGAAATCATGAAAACATCATTGAAAAAAATGAATTTGGAATTTAAATATTTACATAGTGGAACATTGGACACAGCTGTGATGTCATGAGGAACCATATGAGTTGCCTCAAATAATCTATGTCCCTGGTGGCAAGGACAAGATGGGGGAAAGACATAAATTAAAAAGTGGAAAGTTAGAGTATCGTTTAGCAACTGTGAGACTGCAAATAATAGAAAACTCAACTCAAGGACACCTACAGGAGAAAGGGATTGATTGTTCAAGTAAGGAAAAATCAAAAGGTAGGGAAAGCTCAGAGCTACTTGATTCAGACTTCTACCTGCCTCAAGGATTTAGTTCCCACCTCCCTATGTGGTTTTCTGTGGGTGACAATAAATGCCTCTCCCCTCAGCTGCCTTTCCCGAGGTGAGATTATGGTCTCCATCTCCAGTGGGGTTCCATGCTTCACCTCAAATTCATTGAGTTATCAGATAACTCAGTGGGACCCTTCCAGAACTGAAAATGGGGCTCATTTTCCCTAAGAGTATGGATTATGTCAAGAAAAAAACATACCCCATTCCCAATTCTAGTTTCTGAAGGAATTGGAAATCTGGGTAACTGTTATTTATACGTTATAGACTTAGAATATTCACATTAGATTTGACAAGAATCAATGCAGTACATTAGCCCAGCATCCATCATTTTATTTAGGGAAATTATCAGGAAATTTAAAACCTTAAATCTTAGCATATTAAAAGAATTCTCTTATGATAATGATGAGAGATGTAAATTGATCCTTACAAAGCACGAGGTTTTAGAAAAATGTAGATGACATTTTTATTTAAAATCATATTAAGGAAAAGTATATGAAATACTTTATTTTTCTTTCTGGCATCACTTTAAATTTTCACATCCCATAACTTGTCTTACTTTTTTTTTCTTTTTTCTTTCTTTCTTTTTTTTTTTTTTTTTTTAGACCATGAAATAAAAGGGAACTCTCTCAAGGACTAACAATCAGAGCTGCCTGGTTGATGAGGGACATTTTGGTTGCAAGAAGACCCTGAAGCAAGGATTCTAAATCAAAGATTCAGGGGCAATCTGAGTTTGCATTTAAGATCCTTCTGCCTATAGCAGTAGCTTATATGTTATGTTCGATTGATGTGTAAGCACTGTGAACAATATTCTGATGACATTAGTATTGTGTATTTCATAATGTAATTGTAGATAGAAAGTTGTTCTATTCAGTTCAAATTATGATTCTTCCTTAAAAGCAGAACTTGAAAATCCAATTTATTCTCATAATTGGTTTAAGTGTTTATTGCATATCTATTCCATGCCTCACAGTGAGTAATGTGTTATCAAATAAAATGTATAGGAAACTAAGTCCTTTTTCATAGGCTACTTATTTCCCATTTTAAGGAAGAAATAAGATATGATGTCCTCAATTTATATTGGGAATATCATTACTTTGACTAGGTGATTTTACCCAAATAGATCAAAGCTATGAGGAATTGTGGGAGAAAAAAAAAAAAGGTTTAATGACTATAATCCTCCCATCTCAAAACAGCAAAACAGGAGAATAGATTTGGTTTCACCTGTGGAAACTAAGTTCTTTGGAGCCTGCATCTCCAAGGAGTTGCACTTGGCTTTGCATATAGTGGCTATTCTTCCTTATAAAATGTACTTCTGTGTTCAAAGTCAGTAACAAATTTCTCCTTCAGCCAAACAATAATAAGAAAGAAGGTAGAGGGAAATTGTGAGTATCCTTTCCTCTCTGTGCTGAGAGAATGCAGGTGGGTTTCTTCAGCAAAGGAGAGAACTAAAGGAAAATATTCTCCCTGCACAATCTTTCCTTGAATTTCATTTATAAACTTATGAGATAGTACAGCTTGCATTGTTTATACTGAATAATGTCTCTCAGTCAAGTGTAAGCTGATTTTGGTTTGTGTGTGTGTGTGTGTTTTGTTTTGAGGAAGAGCTGTTAAGTAATACTGTAAAGAGAAGAAAAATACTGATTACAGAGACACATGTACTCCTGAAATTGATTTTTTGTTTATATGGTCAAATATTATTCAAATGGAATTTTTCCCCAATCTCCATCTTTCCTTTGTAAATATTTTTACAAAATCACTACAATTCATGAAATTTTTCTTTTACTTATCACTCTATCTAGCCAACTGGAGTTCTAAACTGTCTAATACCTTAGCATTTTAATTTCTATTCATCTTTCTTGGGTGATATAATGATATTCTTGTTTAATTAGTGCTAAAATGGTAGATTCTGAGGTCTCAAATTATTTGCCAAAGTCACTGGGTTATTTCCTTAAAGCTGATCAGATGGGCTTTCTTTCTATCATCCTATTATAGGAGGTTTTTGTAAACTAGTGGTATAAACGATTATTTTTAGTTAAGAGAAGCCCCAGGAAAGATTAAAAAAAATGGATATAAAGACATTCCAGTTCTTGATCTTATCTTTTTCTCATCTCAACCTTTAGAGAGTCTTGCTGGAAGAACACAAGGAAAGGCAGGAAGGCTTCTTACAGATCTTTGAGACCTCCTTCCACTCAAATCCCAGGGGAGCTAGAACGCTATACCTCTGTGGTTCAAAAAGTCTTTGGACCAGAAAAGGGGCCTTTATCTGCCAACATTTCAAACATATTCAATCAAATATTGATCTAGAAAATCAGCTACTTTTTCCTCTAGCAAAGAGATTAAATTAGTACTACCTACTGAAGGCCTACACATGGTCCTCGGGAAGATAATGATGGTACCCTAGGCTATTCCTAGGATCAAAAGTTTATATGGACACCAAACTGATTTAACGTTTTCTGTAATGCATGGAGACAAAAGGGTGAAAGATCTGCTTGCCAATAGTAATGTGCTGGAGATTATCTCATGTGGCGAGTCCTTGCATCAAGAAGCCAGGTTATGGTTTTCAAATCCATCTCATCTCTGAAAATAAAAGGAATGGAACGTGGCCTGCTTCACCTCACTGAAAGGTTTTCATCACCAGAAATATCTGATGCCGCTTATTCAAGTTGACAGTGGCACATGTTCCTCTGACTCATAAACACTCCTCTCTATTGTGACCTGTTTCCGAGAAGTACCTAATATCATGTTATTAAAGAACGGATGTCTGTCTGTCTGTTTGTTCACAAAGATGAGGCTATGAAAAATGATTTTTAAAAGAGCTTTCCAAATTCTAAAATCATTTATAATTTTAAGCTTACTTTATGAAATAGTGTGTTCAAGTTGATGTATGCTAGAAATGATCATCTTTAGCTACCACATACTACAAAATTGGGACAATTCGAATTTAATTAGGAATTGTAGTCTGCAGAGATGTTTGTTTCTTCCAATAGTACCTATGATTTACTTATCAGTCATCTTTGAACTAAAAAAATGCCTTTCTTGAATTGTCTTTGAATATACCTTTATTTGATCAAGGCAATAAGAATGGATTATACATCTTGCAAATTGTACCTACAAAAATTAACTAGAAAATAAAACATCACTCATTCTTCTTTGAATCTTGTGCCTACTAATTAGAAGTCAGTGTTGTAGACACCAGTGAATAGCCACAATACTCACCAAAAATAATTTTCTAGGTTATGGAATCATTAGTCATTTGACACAAAGTTTAGATACTTACTTAAGATGGGGTGTATTTTGAAATCTGGCATTAACTTTGGGTTTTTATGGCATTGACCCTTTGTTAGGAAGATTATTTCAAACATTCTCACTGTAAGGTCACTCAGTTAACAGTTTTGTCTATATTGACTAACAATGAAACCAGGCTAATTCCAAATTCACTGCTGTTTTTGCATCGTGGCGAGGCAGTCAAAGAGTTATGGAAAAGAACAGTGTTCCTGAACAACTACTGTATGCCAATCACTTTGCTAAGTGATGAGGATATAGTGAGGACCACATATACATGGGCTCTGCTCTCAGAGAATAGCCTAATAAACACAATATTACTTTCATGGTAAGTGCTGTGAGAGAGAGGTTCAGACATTTGCTAAGCAGCTGGTTTGTGCCAGCTATTTTGTTTATTACAAAAATCAATACAGAGTCTTGTATGAAGGGTGAAAAGATTAATTACAAGTTCAACAACTAAGGACATCTGACTTTACAGGATTCTTGCAAGAAAAAATATAATGTCAGAAGAGTGCAGTTTACGGCAGGTTTAGTAGAAGATTGTGGTGTAATGTGACTTAAGATAAATCAAGCAGTTTTAGAACCACTAACAAAAGCCCAGGTGTAGATGAAGGAAGGTAAAGGCATCTTTGTGTTTGATGCCAGTCATGTGTCCTGGGCTTTATTTCTGGGAAGCACAACATTGAAGAATACTGAAAACCTGGTAGTGTCCAGAGGAGCTGAATCTACATCGTGAAAGGTTCAAAAACCACATTTATGAGAAACATTTGAATTAAGTGGGAAGCTTGGCAGAGAGAAGACAAGGGAGATTATGATAGTGTCTTTAAATAATTAATATAATGTCATGGAAGATTAATTGAATAATGTTGTATAGCCATACGTGACAGATCTTAGACCAACCAAAGGATGGAAGTTACAAGTTTAGGTTTAACATTTATGATGAACCTTTCAACAATAAAAGCTAGTTGAAAATGTAATGAGCTCCTTTGTGAGATAGAAGATTCCATGACATTAGAAATGTTAAAACAGTAGCTTGAACAAAGCATTGTTTAGGAATCTTATTTTCTTACACTTTTGAGACAATAGACCAAATATTTTCTAAGGTCTCATTCAACTTCGAATTTCTATAGTGCCATGTTTTAATTATAAAAGCAAACAAAGCAAAGAAAAATAAAGCAATTATCTTTCAAAATATACAAATGTAAAATTTTCATCTGCAGAAATATAGTGAAGATCTATCACTGTGAAAAAACAAGAATAAATAACACATGATCCCTGACCTCAAGGTACTGACAGTCTAATGGAGATAACAAGCATTTGAAAATGAAGAATGACTCAGGATGCAATAAATGCTACCGTGAAGTTATTTGCAAAGTTCTCTGAGAAAATCTGAGAGTTGTTTAATACTGAAGGAGGTGATAATGAGGAGAAGCAAAAATCCTTAATAAAGAAGCCAGAAGCTAATTCTTCCTGCTTCTGTTTCTTTTGGGCTATGGATGAAAAGTAAGAAAGGTCGTTAACCAAAAGCAAAAAGCACATTACATGCCTTCCCCCAAGGTACATCAGTTCACCTTATGAAAGACTCATATAATACTAGGAAAGTACAGTTCTACGTCTGTTTAACAGAGTCTTACACACAGTACAAAAGGACTACAGACTCTGCTATAGAGTCCTATACATAAGCTATAGATTCATCTACCAATATGGGGCATAAAATGCTTTATAAATACACAAATAAAAATGAGAATATACTGACACTTAACATTATATAATTTTTGCACTGAAAGTATTTTTTATTGATTCTTTACCTGGAGATGTGCAATTTCTTTTCTTGATGGTGAATTTTAAAAAAATAACTGCTTGCTTAAAGCTTTGTTTACATATTATACAATTTACCTATTTAAAATGCATAATCCAATTGTTCTTAGTATATTTGCAGGTATGTGGAATCACTGTGACGTAATTTTAGAACATTCTCATCCTTATTCCCTCTTGTTACGACACTTCCTTCATCCTTCTATCCCTGAGTCCTAAGCAACAATTAATGTTTTCAATGCTCATTTATGTTGTGGTTTTAACAAATCATTCCTTTTTACTTCTTTATAGATATAACCATTCTGATCTTTTACCCAAGTTTTAGTTAGCTTATTTTCTTATTATTGAGTTGTAAGAGTTCTTTATATATTATAGATTTAAGTCCTTTATTAGATGTATGATTTGTTAATATTCCCTTTCATTCTGCATATTACTTTTCACTTTCTTCCTTGTGTCTTTTGGAGCACAAAGTTTTTAATTTTGATGAAGCTCAATCTCTTTTGCTGTTTATGCTTCTGTGTGGTACCTAAGAATCCATTGCCAAATCTGAAGGCAGAAAGATTTACCTTTATGTTTTCTTCCAGAACATTTATATTTTTTTCTTTTACATTTAAGTTTTTGATCCATTTGCATTAATGTTTGTATATGGTATGAGATAAAGGTCAATATTTATTTATTTATTTATTTATTTATTTTTGTGGTGCTGGGGACTGAACCCAGGGCCTTGCGCTTTACCAACTGAGCTATATCCCCAGCCCTCAATATTTATTTTTGCATGTAGCTTGCCACTTGTCCGAACACCATTTGTTGAAAAGGCAGTTCTTTACTCATTGAATGGTTTCGGAATCCTTGTCAAAAATCAGTTGACCATAGATACAGGAAAGAGTAATAGCAGCTAACAGCTGGATGATACTTTGCAATTTAAAAAGGATGACCTAATAGTTCATATTTTAATTTAATCTCAGCATAATTAAACAGGAAACATATTCCCTTTTTAAAGTGACAAAATAGGTGCTCAGAGATATTAACTGACTTGAAAAAGGTCCAGAAATAAGACAAAATCAGAAAGAGTTCTTAACTTTTGACTGAGACTTTAAAAAATTACTTTACAGCTTCACATCTGAAAACTTATTCTTTATTGGAAATGGGCAATCTTCATGAGCAGCCCAACAGCTTCTATGCAGAGTGCAACTATTGCTAACTGTTTCAGTTAGGGATCGCTGGGAACATGAAATAGAAGGGTATTCTGGCTAATTTAAGCAAAAAGAAAAAAAGAATTTTTTTGAAGGTCAAGAGTGAATTTCATGGGACTGGAGGAAAAGCATCAAGTCCCGGAAAGTCAGATATGATGGTAGAGGTGGGAATCTAGTTCACAGAAACTAGAAAACAATAGTTCCAGGGCTCTGTGATCAAAATGAGGGAGTTCTAGATGGTTTCCACTCTGGTGACACTTTGCCCAAGATTCTATTTCTACGGAGTCTTTATTTTGAGTGATCTAACTATAACTTTACTCATTGACTTTCAAGACCCATCAAGAATAATTTTGGGGGGTGGGCAGGGGCTAGGAGTAACAAAAAATTGGAATACCTTTAACCAGAGGAAGTGGACCCTATGCTGGCCTAGCAATTCTAGTTATTATGATAATATGTGCAAACCACATTTCCTTCCTCTACCATAAGTCGCAAATCTCTTAATATAGGGCAAGTACAAAGCGATCAGTTGGCATGTTTTGAAAATTAACTTTTTTAAAGGTCTTTTGAGATTTATATAGGGAAAGTATGCTATGAATACAACTCCACTACTTATGGCATTTTGTCTTATAGTCCATCCTCCCCAAGGTATCATATATATTTATACACAGAGATAATATATATGTATATATGTATACATATATATATACTCACATAAATGTACCATAAAAAAGTAAAATGATAATTTATTTAGAGTCCACAGAGAAGTAAATAGAAATTTCCACTTTTCAATGGGGACACAATATACCCATTATCTATTATCTCTGATTTTGACTTTTTACATTTATCCTCACCTCCAAACATATAATAGAGCTATATTATGGGGAAACCATTGTGAGTGTGTCCTAGATTCAATAGTTTATCAACATAAAATGTACCTTAGAACAACAAAAGCTTTTCCTAGGAATATGACCAATGTTGTAAAGTGCCTCCATTGCTTCATGGAGAAATGTGACATGGACTACTTAATTACCATTTCCCCCCATTTGTTTTGTTTTTCTTCATTATCCTGCCCTCACTGTAGGGTTCTATAATGCAACATAGAAAAGAAAAGCCATAAGATGCTGGGGAGAAAATAAGAAAAATCAAGAGGAGGTAGAGAGACAGATAAATGGAATTATTATTATGAATGGGCACTGCAAGATTTCTAAATTGTACTTTTATATATAAAGGAACAGAGCTATTTTGAAAAACTCCATTTTAACTGTGGAGAAAGTGAAGTTTAATTGGTTATAAGTAAGTGCATATGACACAGTGCAATCAATTTGGTGAAATCAATTTGTACTCCAGTGTTTCTTTTAAAAAGACCTTTGTTTTTTCTGGTTGGGCACTCCTATTGTCTTAACAATGAAGATATTTTTGAATTTGGCTACAGAAGATATGGCCTGGCTGGTAAGCAAGGTGCAAAGAATGTTGGCTTTAATAAATAGGAATTCCAAAGGACTTTACAGGTTTTGTTGAGTGGTGACACCAACTCTCCTCCTGTTGCTACAACATGGAATAGGATTTTTGCACAACCATGTTACATTGGACCTTGATAAGCAAGGCTATTTGTAAGAAACAATAGCAAGATGACATGACAACTTAAGCCGGTCCATGCAATCCAATTGTGTTATTTTCTGATAACAGAAGTGTAGCTTGTATCATCTCTGTATATCACTTTCTCTGTATAAATTGGTGGGTTTTTTTTTAAGTCCAAAAGACAAATCCAACTTTTATTGTTTTTATTAACTTTGGTGTTATACTGCAAGAATTGATGCTTCTTGTATTACACTTACATTAAAAAACAATAGAGACTTGAATTAAGTATTTTTGACTGAAGTATACAGTAAATAACTAGGCTTCTTTCAAATGATGAAATAGTCTACAACTTGGCTCCATATTCTTTTTTAAACAATATTTTTAGTTGTAGATGGACACAATATCTTTATTTTATTTATTTATTTTTTTATGTGGTGCTGAGGATTGAACCCAGTGCCTACACATACTAGGCAAGCGTTCTACCACTGAGCCACAACCCCAGCCCTTTTTCTTCCCATTCTTCCTTTCAAAACTCTTACCAACTGAGATGTTTCTATTTTAGAAAGTCTAGAACAGTAATTTTCTTATATAAGAAGCATTGAAAGCTTTTATTTTGTCCTGAAAATAAAAAATAATCACACCTACATCTTTAAATTAAAAAGAATAATGCATTTATAAAAATAGGCGTAGAGACCAATGGACTAGAGTAGAGGACCCAGAAATAAACAGGCTCATCTGTCTCTTGACAAAGGTGACAAAAACACACCTTGGAGAAAAAAAATAGCATCTTCAACAATTGGTACTTGGAAAACTGGATAACCACCACACATAGAAGATTGAAACTAGATTGCTAGTTCTCATCCTGTACAAAAATCCACTCAGAATGGGTCAAGAACCTTAATGTAAGACCAGAAATTATGAAACAACTAGAGAATAACAGGAAAAAAAAACCACCTTAAGATATTTACACAGGCAATGATTTTCTGAACAGGACTCCAATAGCTTAGGAAATACAAGCAAGAATTAACAAATGGAATGACATCAAATTTTAAAGTTTCTGCACAGCAAACAATCAACCGAATAAAGAGAAAACTTAGAGAATGTGAGAAAATCTTTTGCAGCTTTTCATCTGACAAAGCATTAATATCCAAAATATATAAAGAACTCAAATATTTAACAATAAAGGAACAAGTAATGCAATCAATAAATGGGCAAAGATCTAAATAGACATTTCTCAAAAGAAGTACAAATGGTCAATAAATATATTTTTAAAAAAAAGCTCATAATTTTTAGCCACCAAGGAGTTAAAAATCAAAACTACATGGCAATTGTGATAATCAGAAGTGAACTGTTAGGTAGTATAGCAGACACATGAATTACGTATACTTATAAATAAGGATAAAGCATAGATATTCATTTTCTCTAGCAGCTTCATCTTTGTGAACCTATACTATAAAATACATGTAGTAGCACATGAAAAAAAAAAACTACATCAAGTTTGCATTTTACCCCAGTCAAAATGGCTATTATCAAAAAACTAAAAATAACAAACTCTGGATATGATGTGGAGAAAATACTGTTATATCCCATTGGTGGAAATGTAAATTAGTACAGCCACTATGGAAAACAGTATGGAAGTTCCTCAAAATACTAAACATAGATCTACCATACAATTGATCCAGCTATACCACTCCTGGGTAAATAGCCAAAGGAAATAAAGTCAGAATACAAAAGAGATACCTGCACACCCATGTTTATTGCAGCCATATTCACAATAGGGAATATATGAAATCAGCCTAGATGCCCATCAACAGATGAATGGATTAAAAAAGCCCTACTGCAAATATACACAATGTAGCTTTATTCAGTCATAAAAGAAAATGGAATCATGTAATTTACAGGAAAATGGATGGAATTGAAGGTTATCATGTTAAGTGAACTTAGCCAGACATAGAAAAAATAAGTTGTTTTTCTGTCACATGTGGAAACTGGAAAAAAGAAGGAGAAGGAGGAGGAGAAGGACCATTAGGGAAGGGGACAGGGGGAGGGAGGGAAGAAGGGAAAGCAAGAGAGGGTAGTAGGAAGGTCAAATGCAATCAAAGCACAATATATGCATGTATGGAAATGTCACAGTGAAACCCACTAATTTGTACAATTTAACATAATTGCATAATTATAATTTTAAAATAATGCATTTAAATTTCACAACAAATTTCTTAAATTATTTTTCTGTTTTCATGACAGAAAGATAATATTGATTAGAAAATAACTTTTTTTTGGGGGGGTGGGCGCGTAAATCGGGGATTGAACCCAGGGGCACTTAATCACTGAGCCACATCCCCAGCCCTTTTAAAATTTTTTATTTTGAGACAGGATCTTGCTAAGTTGCTGAGGCTGGCCTTGAACATGTGATCCTCCTGCCTCAGCCTCCAGAGCCACTGGGATTACAGGCATGCATCACTACACTCACTACACTGGCAGAAAAGAACTTCTTCATTTTTTTTTTCCACCATAGAAAAGTACAGTAAGTACAAATATTTTTTTTTAAGAAGTATTGTAAGAATGCTTGTTTCATTTTCAAATTCTGCTATAAATTCTCCTTGGTGTTAAGGAAGCCCAGATGCCCATAAACAATAAGGAATATCTGCAAATGTTATCAAGTTATAAAAAAACTGATATAAATAGACATTGTATATTAAGTGCACAAAACAGTTACAGCAGAGCAGACTTGAGACAAACCCAGAGAGTAGAAATAAAATATACAAAGCAAATGCATGCTATTGCTGACTAGCAGTAGCAATTTTTTATAATCATCATATCTTGGTCATGAGTGGCAATGAGGTTTTTGGTTTTGTTCTTGCCTGGCCTCTTAGAACCTTTGATGGGCTAGTTTGCATTGTCAACCTTTGGGGGGGTAGGGATTAAAATTTCACAAACTGACTTTTTTGCAGACTAAATCCCTAATAATAGGTGATCGACAACTAATAGAGTTGGAACTAGTGGTCAGTAAAACAAAATAAAAGAAAACATCCATTTAAGGCACTGATTTCATTTATCAGATTGCAGTTGCACTTGATAAACATCTGTCTCCACAAGGTCATTAAATATGGTCCAACTGCTGGGCCAGGTGATGCACACCTGTAATTCTAGCAGCTCCAGAGGCTGAAGTAGGAGGATTGCAGGTTCAAAGCCAGTCTCAGCAATTTAGTGGAACTGTAAGCAACCTAGTCAGATCCTGTCTCAAAATAATAAATAAAAAGGGCTGGGGGTATGGCTCAGTGGTTAAGCACCCTTGGTTCAAAAAAAAAAAAAAAAAAAGAAGTGGTGGCATTCTCTGCAAGAGGTTAGAAGTTAAGGACAGGGCAGAGGGAGGAACTGAATTGAAATACTTGTCTTTACTCCCCCATCAGACTTTTCTAGCTCTAGAAGGGGTGTGTTTTAATTTCTTCTGATTAATCTGTTAATTTCACTAAACTGAATCAGATTTTCTTGGACACAGAAAAGAACATAATAAAAATACCAAAACCTCTTTCTGTTTTCATTAACGTTATTTCTTGAGGGATTTCTCATCTCCTACCATGATTTGCAGCCATGGCTATTTCTCAGGATGTCTGAATTTGGCATCCTATGATATTCCTGAGTAAAGGTGGTCTTCACTGTAACATTTCTGGATCTAGCGTTTTCCTCTTAAAAATGAGACTAAACAAAACATATCCCCCATTTATAAAAGCAAGCATTCTTGGGGATAGAGTGAAAGTAACAATAATAATGAATAATACAACTCAGAGAAAATCACTGTTTGCCTTCCAGACTCTGTGTTTGTGTGTGTGTGTGTGTGTGTGTGTGAAGACACATATCTCTCTCCCTTGTATCCCAGGCACTTCATTTAGCATGTTTCTAGCTCTGTCCCTGGTATGGGAAAGGAGTTCACTAAGTAGAGCTAAATATTCTTACATGAATAAATATTTAAGAATTAAGGAGCTGGAGATATAGCTCAGTTGGTAGAGTACTTGCCTCACATGTACAACGCCCTGGTTTAATCTCCAGCACCATTAAAAAAAAAAAAAGAAAGAAAGAATTAGGGTCACTATAGGTCTACTCCTTTGGAATGGGGGAATGAACACCCAGGGGCGTTTTAACACTGAGCTACATCCCCAGTCCTTTTCTATTTTTTATTCTGAGACAGGGTTTCACTAAATATTTTTATTTGTTCTTTTAGATATACATGACAGTTGAGTGTGTTTGACATATTATACATAGGAGGTTGTGGGGGGAAAGGTACACACATACATTGCTGGTGGGACTGCAAATTGCAACCACTCTGGAAAAGCAGTATGGAGATTCCTCAGAAAACTTGAAATGGAACCACCATTTGACCCAGTTATCTCACTCTTCACTTTATACCCAAAAGCCTTAAAATTAGCATATTACAGTGACACAGTCACATCAGTGTTTATAGCAGCTCAATTCACAATAGCCAAGCCATGGAATCAACCTAGGTGCCCATCAACAGATGAATGAATAAAGAAAATGTCAGGTATATACACAATGGAATATTAGTCAGCCATAAAAAAGAATGACTTTATGGCATTTGCTGGTAAACAGAAGGATCTGGAGACTATGATACAAGGTGAAATAAGCCAAACCCCCAAAACCAAAGGCCAAATGTTCTCTCTGATACATGGATGCTAACACATAATAAAGGGAGGATAGAAATGCATTGGATTAGACAAAGGGGAATGGAAGGAAGGGAGGAGGGAAGAGAATAGGAAAGACAGTAGAATTAATCAGATATAACTTTCCTATGTTCATATATGAACACAAGACCCATGAATCTCCACATCGGGTACGTCTACAAGAATGGGATCCTACTTAGAATAAGTTATACTCCATGAATATATAAAATGTTTTGAGCACAATCTTGCCTTGTTATTTTGGGTTGTCTTTTTTCAGTGATACATTTTACTCTTCAAGGCTTTAATTTTGGTTATTCCTTTCTTTCTAGGGTTATCCATAGCCACTGGTAGTCACTTCCTTTGATTTGTGCTGGGCTGCAACTTTTTTAGTCTGGCTACTAAGCTCTGTTTAATGGGGCTGGGAATCATGGTGTTAGTGGGTAAGGGGTCACAAAATGAAATAAAATCGAAAAAGGAAATAAAACAGACCACAATGGCAACATCTCTATTGTGGAAAAAGGTACCTGAATTTGAGTCAGGAAGTGATACGGCCATGGGCAGATGAGAAGGTAGATCCCATTGTTCCTCTCTGAGACAGGTCAACTGCAGATGAGCATCTGGGGCTGCATGATGTGTGGGTTCACATTTGCTCCCAGGTTCCCAAGACACTGAAGACACAAAGGACAGGTGAGCCTGTCATTTGGTCTGCACTCCTGAGGTCAGAGGTATCCCTAATAGCTCACTCAGGCTGGCAAGGCCAGGCTGGGGCTGAAAGATCTGTGCAGCATGGCTTTCCCCCTCCCGTACCTTGGTGGGGGAGGGGAGAGGAGAGAATCCCTTCTTTTCAACAACATCCAAAGGAGGATGACACATCGCAAGGAATTTACAGCCTCCAAAAGTGCATTTTACTTATTTCTAAGGCATGTGGGAGACAAAGGGTTTTTACTCACCACTGGAGAGGTAATACAAGAGACAAGAAGACCAACTATTCAGATTAAATGGGTTGATGTTGATGATATCTGTCTTATGATAAGAAAATAAATCATCGCCCTTATCATAAGGGGACAAATTATACGACTTCTACGAAATTTTCTCGTCCTGTGTCTTATAGTGTTATGGCTCTGTTTGTTGTGTGTTTGTGTGTGTGTCGTGGGAAGGGAAATCTACAAAACTTAAAAGAGGAGCAAAATAAAAGTCAGAAAAGTGTGAAAATATGCATCCTTATTTCTAGGCACCAGTTCTTGCTTCCTCTCTGCTACTAGACAGTTCTATGACCCTAACCTTTCTAAGCCCATTTCCTCATGGATCAATATAAAATGGAAATCTATCATTGGTACCTTTTCCCACTGGTTATTATGAGGCTCAACAAAATAAAGAGACGTATAGATAAATGTTTTACCCATTCGAAACACTTTCATACATAAACCTCCTGGGTTTCCACGTAGGTAGAAGTCCTCCACTTATGGCACACACTATTGTCCCTTATCATGACGTCTGCTACCAAAACATTTTCCCCAAAGTTGAGCAACAGACATTCATTCTACAACTGCTTATTGGGCAATTAATTTTTGCAAAGCAAAAGTAAAAATGGACCAGTATGTTATCATGTGACCAAATGCTATCATGTGACCATCACTGCAAGGAAGGTGGGCATGAGAAAGAAATACCTGAGTAAGAAATCTGAAAAGTCTTCACAGGGGAGAAAACAAATGAACTGACTCTTAAAGGAAGAGTGGACATCTACCTTCTGAGGAAAGGAAGAAATTTCGGGAGCAGGACTGCTATGTGCCAACACTTGCAGGTGAGCAGTCTAATAAGAACAGCTCTACATACCATAACCTTTAAAAGCAGAGGGTATGAAGACCGTATGGTTACTGTTAAGGCATAGTCACAGGCAGCACTAGAGAGATCAGCAAAAGTATTCATTAAGGAGGACCTTCCATGGATAAAACTGGAAATGTATCCAGTAAGAGGTATGCAGCAGTTGTCTAATGTTAGATCATAACATGATTGCATTTACACTTTGAAAGCCTACCTTCTGGTAGGCTTGTATCTCCAAAGTTGGTATGAAGATGATGTTAACCTGAAAATAATTGATCTGAACAAGAAATATTATCTGGGCTTCCTGTACCTGACTAAAGAGACTCCAGAAAATACAGCTTCCATTTGTCCTGTTCTGAAGGAATTTCCTGCCAGTTCAGTCGCAGAGTAGGCAGACTATCCATTGCAAGCATCAAAAAGCCTTCTATTCAACATCATTCTTGAAACTCTATCCAGAGCAATTAGATAGACCAACAAAATTAAAGGGATTTGAATAGGAAAAGAAGAACTCAAGCTGTCACTATTTGCCAATGACATGATTCTATGTTTAGAGGATCCAAAAAACTCCACCAGAAAACTTCTAGAACTCATAAATGAATTCAACAAAGCAGCAGGATATAAAGTCAACACTTGTAAAATTAATGCATTTCTATTCATAAGTGATGAATCCTCTGAAAGAGAAATTAGGAAAACTACCCCATTCACAATAGCCTCAAAAAAATTTAAATACTTGGGAATCAATCTAACAAAAGAGGTGAAAGACCTCTACAATGAAAACTACAGAACACTAAAGAAAGAAATTAAAGAAAACCTTAGAAAATGGAAAGATCTCCCACGTTCTTGGATAGGCAGAATTAATATTATCAAAATGTTCAAACTGCCAAAAGCCCTATACAGATGCAATGCAATTCCAATTGAAATCCCAATGATGTACCTCATAGAAATAGAGAAAACAATCACGAAATTCATTTGGAAGGATAAGAGACCCAGAAGTCAAAGCAATCCTGAGCAGGAAGAGTGAAGCAGGAGGTACCACAATATCAGACCTTAAACTATACTACAGAGCAGTAGTTACAAAAACAGCATGGTATTGGCACCAAAATAGACAGGTAGATAAATGGTACAGAATAGAAGACACAGAGACAAACCCACAAAAATACAGTTATCTCATACTAGACAAAGGTGCCAAAAACATACAATAGAGAAAAGATAGCCTCTTCAACAAATGGTGCTGGGAAAACTGGAAATCCATATGTAGCAAAATGAAATTAAACCCCTATCTCTCACCCTGCACAAAACTCAACTCAAAATGGATCAAGGATCTAGGAATTAGACCTGAGACCCTTCACCAAATAGAAGAAAAAGTAGGCCCGGATCTTCATCTTGTTGGCTTAGGACCAGACTTCCTTAACAAGAATCCCAGAGCACAAGAATTGAAAAAAAGAATCAATAAATGGGATGGATTCAAACTAAAAAGCTTTTTCTCAGCAAAGAAAACAATCAAAAATGTGAAGAGAGAGCCTACAGAGCGGGAGAAAATCTTTACCACATGCACTTCAGATAGAGCACTAATCTCCAGAATTACAAAGAACTCAAAAAACTTAACACCAAAAATGCAAATAACCCAATCAATAAATGGACTAAGGAACTGAGCAGACTTCACAGAAGAAAATGTACAATCAACCAACAAATACATGAAACAATGTTCAACAACACTTGCAATTAGAGAAATGCAAATCAAAACTGCCCTATGATTTCATCTCACTCAAATTAGAATGGTTATTATCAGGAATATAAGCAAATAAGTGTTGGCGAGGATGTGGGCAAAAAGGTACACTCATACATTGCTGGAGGGATTGCACATTGGTGCAGCCACTCTGGAAAGCAGTGTGGAGATTCCTCAGAAAACCTGGAATGGACCCACCATTTGACCCAGCTATCCCACTCCGGTTTATACCAAAGGACTTAAAATCAGCATACTACAGTCATGCAGCCACATTAATGTTTACAGCAGCTCAATTCACAACAGCTAGATTGTGAAACCAACCTAGATGCCTTTCAATAGTTGAATGGATAAATAAACTGTGGTATATATACACAATGGAATATTACTCAGCCATAAATATGAATAAAATTGTGGCATTTGCAGGTAAATGAATGTAGTTGGAGAATATCATACTAAATGAAATAAGCCAATCCCCAAAAACCAAAGGTCAAATATTTTCTCTGATAAGTGGATGCTGATATTTAATGTGAGCCAGGTGGGGAGAGAGTTAAGAGAAGAATGAAGGAACGTTGGATTGTGTAGAGAGAAATGAGGGGAGGGGAGGATGTGGGGGGAAGGAAAGATGGTGGAATGAGATAAACATCATGCATGATTACACGAATGGTTTGATTTTGTGTTGTGTACAACCAGAGAAATGAAAAGTTGTACTCCATTTGTGTACAATGAATCAAAATGTATCTGCTGTCATGTATAGCTAAATAGAACAAACAATAAAAACAAAAAGCCAGAGAGATCATCCATACCTTCCCAGTGAAGCCCTAACCGTTCCCCCTTTACTTTTGTTAAGTTTCGTTTATAAGTGTTTTATCCCTGGCTATTGAAGGAGTTACTTACCCTGTTGAAAACAGCTAAGGCTTGGACACTCCCCAAAATAAATTCCTTAGATAACAAAGAGCATAAATTGCTTTTTAGCAAAAGCCTCCAGAATCCACTCAAGGTCAGTTTTTCAAGAACGGATTTGCACAGAAAAAATTCACTCATCTGAACGATGACCTTGTGCCATCACAAGCTCAAAATCCCTTGTGCAGAACATGATAATTCCTTTCAAAAAGAAATGAGCAGCCCATGAAGAGGCACGATGATCATCTATGCCTATGCAAACCCCTAAAACTCCCTTTTCTCACCATCCAATCAACAAGCTGCTTCTCCCCACTCCTTTCCTATGAATTCCCTCACTACTAAGCAATTGGAATGGCAGATTTGAACTTTCCTCCTGTCCTCTCCTTCCTGGTCAATCTTATAATGAAGCTCCTTATGTTCTGCCAAAACTGGTGCCATAGAATTGGCGTCTATGCGTTAGGCAGCAAGACTTTGCTGAGGATTGCTAAGTACCTCACAAGTATATAAACCTGTCTTTTCTCCTGTTAATCTGTTGTCATTCAATTTGCAGTTCCTCAATCACTGGACTCAAGTTGGAAAAGATAAGTTTTCCTCCAACAGGGATACCCCTAAATGATGAACCGTATACAGAAATCTGGCAAGGGGCAGGCAGAACAGTAGGAGATTGACAGCTTCCAATAAACAGACACAGGATCCATAGCTGGACCAGAGTTCCCGTAAAGGCCAGCTAGTATCCAGAAGTGGCTCCTATGGGGCAGGGGTGGGTGGGTTTTCCATGGTTAATTCATCACAGGTCAGGATTGCCCATGAGTCCTGGAAATCCTGCATGTCACCATGCTTAGAAAGCATCTATGCTTAGAACTCTCACAGGTGAACTTTTAAGTAAACTAGTTAAACCGGTTTATAAAACCTCAGTGTCCTGGTTAATTATAAAAACCAACTACCCAAAGACAACAATCATAGGACCCAAGAAAAATGAAAGCATATATTCCCAGAAATATTTTCACATACATGTTCATGAAAGATTTATCCCTAAAAGCAAAATAAATAAATAAATAAATAAATAAAAACAACCCCAATACTACTGAAGGAGGACAAAAGAGGCTGGATACCTGTGGAATTTTCAGGAAGCAGATTTATTGACTGCAACTTTCAGAGGTGGCTCTCACCTAAGAAATCTTCCTCTGAACAAAGATTTAAGAAATTCTTTGAACTTTATATCCAGTAGGGGAGTGGGGGGCGGGCTTGGAGGTTCACATAAGTGCTTTTGGTTCCATCCTCTAGATTAAATACAGGTTTCACAATTTTTTTTTTTAAACCAAGAAAATAAAGATAATATCTTTTTGTACAACAAGCTTGCAGACTAACTCTGTCACACCTTTTGTGTACGAACCTGGCATTTACAAGAAAGAGGAAACTTCCAACCACAATAACCTCTGCAGACATCAGAGGAGAAGGTTAATTATGGAGAGGGTCTTTTGGGTAGGGTTACCTAGTCTGATATGTGGTACATCAATACAACAGAATAGTACTAAACAAGTAAAAGAATGAATTACTGATTCAAGCAACAACATGGACATTTTCAACAATCTAAAAAAAACAAAACAAAACATAATGCTGAACTAAGCAAAGAATTCACACTTTGGTTGAATTAATCTGAAATACTAGATTATGCTGAACTAGTCTATGGTGTTAGAAATTTTAAGGGAGGGTGGGCAATTGACAGAGGTCCTTGTGGAAACTTTCTGGATAGATGGAAGTGTTCTCTGTCTTCATTGGAGAAGTGATCAAGATATTTACAGCTCATGAAATTGTAGTATTAAAATTGGGGGGTTGCTGGCTCCAGCGGGGAGTTTAGGCCCTTCGGCGCCATTCTGCAGCTTCCCTGGTGGAGAGAGACCCTCTTCAGCTGCCTGAGCCCTTGGAGCTGAGCTCAGGTCTTCCCACAGGGACGCGGCGCTGCTGCTCCTGGTGAGGTCTGGCCTGGAGCAGAGACAGTGCCAGTTCTGGCAGGGAGTTTGGGCACTTAGGCACCATTTTGCAGCTTCCCTGGTGGAGAGAGACCATCTTCAGCTGCCTGAGTCCTAGGAGCTGAGCTCAGGTCTTTCGGCGGGGCCACAGTGCTGCATCTCCTGGTTGCCTCTGCCCAGAAGCATTGATCATTCTCAACCTGGAGGTAGTGGGACAGCAGCTATCTTGGGTCACCGCTTGATCACGCACCTCTCAAACATCTGGTGAGTTACTGGAAATCTGCAGGGACACTTTAAGTCTTTACAGGAAAATTGAAATCCCTCTGATTTGCACTACTAAAGGGGAAGATACATGAGCAGCATGAGAAAACACGGGAAGAAAGTGTCCCAAACAAACCTAGATGATACATCAAGAGAACCCAAAGACAGCATGGTAGAAGGAATGACAGAAAGGGAGTTCAGAATGTTCATAATTAAAATGATCCGAGAAGAGAATGATGTGACGAGAGAGGAGATTCAGGCTATGAATAATCAGCTAATAGAGCAATTGCAGGAAGCAAAAAATCATTTCAATAAAGAGATAGCAGTTCTGAGAAAAAAACAAACAGAAATCCTTGAAGGAAACAAGGAAATGAAGGAAACAATAAACCAAATGAAAAACTCAATAGAAAGCATAATTAACAGAATAGATCACTTGGAAGACAGAACCTCAGACACTGAAGACAAAATATTTAATCTTGAAAACAAAGTCGAACAATCAGAGAAGATGGTTAGGAATCATGAACAAAACCTCCAAGAAATATGGGACATCATGAAAAGACCAAATTTAAGAGTTATTGGGATTGAGGAAGGCACAGAGATACAAACCAAGGGTATGAATAATCTGTTCAATGAAATAATATCAGAAAATTTCCCAAATATAATGAATGAGATGGAAAATCAATTACAACAGGACACCAAACACACAGAATTTCAACAGATCCACAACAAGGCACATTATAATGAAAATACCTAACATACAAAACAAAGATAGAATTTTAAAGGCTGTGAGAGAAAAGCATCAGATTACCTACAGGGGGAAACCAATACGGATATCAGCAGATTTCTCAGCCCAGACCCTAAAAGCAAGAAGGGCCTGGAACAACATATTTCAAGCGCTGAAAGAAAATGGATGCCAACCAAGAATCTTATACCCAGTAAAACTTACCTTCAGATTTGATGACAAAATAAAATCCTTCCATGATAAACAAAAGCTTAAAGAATTCACAAAGAGAAAGCCTGCCCTACAGAGCATTCTCAACAAAATATTCAAAGAGGAAGAAACGAAAAATAACAATCTCAGTCATCATGGGGAGGAATTACCCTAAAGAAAGAGTCAATCAAAGGAGAAACAAAGTTAAGCTAAAAACCCCAAAAAAGCTAAAATGACAGGAAATACAAGTCATATCTCAATAATAACCCTGAATGTAAATGGCCTAAACTCATCAATCAAAAGACATAGACTGGCAGACTGGATTAAAAAGAAAGACCCAACGATATGCTGCCTTCAAGAGACTCATCTCATAGAAAAACATGCCCACAGACTAAAGGTGAAAGTTTGGGAAAAAACATACCATGCACATGGACTGAGTAAAAAAGCTGGGGTTTCCATTCTCATTTCAGATAAAGCAGACTTCAAGCCAAAGTTAGTCAGAAGGGATAAAGAAGGACATTTCATACTGCTTAAAGAAAGCATAAATCAGCAAGAAATAACAATCATAAATATTTATGCACCAAACAATGGTGCATCCATGTATGTCAATCAGATCTTCTCAATTTCAGGAATCAAATAGACCAAAACACAATAATACTGGGAGACTTTAACACTCCTCTCTCACCATTGGACAGATCTTCCAAGCAAAAATTGAACAAAGAAACCATAGGACTCAATGACACAATCTCTAATTTGGACTTAACAGACATATATAGAATATTCCATCCATCAAAAAGCGAATACACTTTCTTCTCAGCAGCTCATGGTTCCTTCTCTAAAATAGACCATATGTTATGCCACAAAGCTATTCTTAGCAAATACAAAAACATAGAGATACTACCTTGTATACTATCAGGTCATAATGGAATGAAATTAGATATCAATGATAAAGTTAGAAACAGAAACTACTCCAAGACCTGGAGATTAAATAATATGCTATTGAATGATACATGGATAACAGAAGACATTGGGGGGAAATTAAAAGATTCTTAGAGGTCAATGAGAATAAAGATACAACATATCAAAATCTCTGGGATACTATGAAAGCAGTGCTAAGAGGAAAATTCATTGCATGGAGTGCATTTAATAAAAGAATGAAAAGTCAACAAATCAATGACCTCACATTACAGCTCAAAGCCCTAGAAAAAGAGGAACAGATCATCACCAAAAGTAGTAGAAGACAGGAAATAATCAAAATCAGAGCTGAAATCAACGAAATTGAAACAAAAGAAACAATTCAAAAAATTGACGAAACAAAAAGTTGGTTCTTTGAAAAAATAAACAAAATTGATAAACCCTTAGCCACGCTAACAAAGAGAAGGAGAGAGAAACTCCAAATTACTAAAATTCGTGATGGAAATGGAAATATTACAACAGACACAATTGAAATACAAAACATAAGAAGCTACTTTGAAAATTTATACTCCAACAAAATAGAAAACCTGGAAGACATCAACAGGTTCCTAGAGGCATATGAGCCACCCAAACTGAATCTGGAGGACATACACAACTTAAATAGATCAATTTCAAGCAATGAAATAGAGGAAGTCATCAAAAGCCTACCAACAAAGAAAAGTCCAGGACCAGATGAATTCACAGCCGAGTTCTAAAAGACCTTCAAAGAAGAGCTCATTCCAATATTTCTCAAAGTATTTCACGAAATAGAGGAGGAGGGAACCCTTCCAAACTCATTCTATGAAGCT
>JAJEJO010000815.1:894481-940229 GCA_020662805.1 Glaucomys volans
CTAATGCATTTTTATTCATAAGTGATGCATCCTCTGAGAGAGAAATTAGGAAAACTACCCCATTCACATTAACCTCAAAAAAATAAAATACTTGGGAATCAATCTAACAAAAGAAGTGAAAGACCTCTACAATGAGAACTACAGAACACTAAAGAAGGAAGTTTAAAGAGCATCTGAGAAGATGGAAAGATCTTCCATGTTCTTGGATAGGCAGAATTAATATTGTCAAAATGGCCATACTTCCAAAAATGCTATACAAATTCAATGCAATTCCAATTAAAATCCCAATGACGGACCTCATAGAAATAGAGCAAGCAACCGTGAAATTCATTTGGAGGAATAAGAGACTCAGAATTGCTAAAGCAATCCTTAGCAAGAAGAGCGAAGCAGGGGGTATCACAATACCAACCTTCAACTATACTACAGAGCAATAGTAACAAAAACAGCATGGTATTGGTACCAAAATAGACAGGTAGATCAATGGTACAGAATAGAGGACACAGAGACAAACCCACATAAATACAGGTATCTCATACTTGACAAAGGAGCCAAAAACATGCAATGGAGAAAAGACAGCCTCTTCAACAAATGGTGCTGGGAAAACTGGAAATCCATATGCAGCAAAATGAAACTAAACCCATATCTCTCACCCTGTACAAAACTCAACTCAAAGTGGATCAAGGACCTAGAAATCAGACCAGAGACTCTGCACCTAATAGAAGAGAAAATAGGTCCAAATCTTCATCATGTTGGCCTAGGACCAGATTTCCTTAACATGACTCCCAAAGCGCAGGAAATAAAAGCACGAATCAATGATTGGGATAGAGTCAAACTAAAAAGCTTTTTCTTGGCAAAGGAAACAATCAGCATTGTGAAGAGAGAGCCTTCAGAGTGGGAGAAAATCTTTGCCACACACACTTCAGATAGAGCACTAATCTCCAGAATCTACCAAGTACTCAAAAATCTTTACACCAAGAACACTAATAACCCAATCAACAAATGGGCCAAGGAAATGAACAGACACTTTACAGAGGAAGATCTACAAGCAATCAACAGATTTGTGAAAAAATGTTCAACATCCCTCGTTATAAGAGAAATGGAAATCAAAACCACCTAAGATTTCATCTTACCCCATTTAGAATGTCTTTTATCAAGAACACAGGCAACAACAGGTGTTGGCGAGGATGTGGGGAAAAGGGTACACTCATACATTGCTGGTGGGAGTGCAAGTTGGTGCAGCCACTCTGGAAAGCAGTGTGGAGATTCCTTAGAAAACTTGGAATGGATCCACCATTTGACCCTGCTATCCCACTCCTTGGCTTATACCCAAAGGACTTAAAATCAGATTGCCTCAGTGATGCAGCCACATCAATGTTCATAGCTGCTCAATTCACAATAGCTAGATTATGGAATCAACCTAGATGCCCTTCAGTAGATGAATGGATAAAGAAACAGTGGTGTATATACACAATGGAATATTACTCAGCCATAAAGAAGAATAAAATTATGGCATTTGCAGGTAAATGGATGATATTGGAGACTGTTATGCTAAGTGAGATCAGTCAATCCCAAAAATCCAAAGGCTGAATGGTCTCTCTGATAAATGAATGATGATGCATAATTCGAGGGGGAAGGGTGGCAAGAATGGAGGAAGGATAGATAGCATAGAGGGAAGGGAGTGGTGGGGACGGGGTGGGGGGGGTAAAATTAATAACAGAATGTTTGACAGATACCATTGCCCTGTGTACATGCATGAACGCACAGATGGTGTGACTCTACTTTGTGTACAACCAGTGAAACAATAGCTGTACTCCATTTGTGTTCAATGAATCAATAAGTAAATTAAAAAAAAGGAAAAAAATTGGGGCCAGCTATGAAATATAATTTTACCTCAATAAAAAGATTATTGTGAAGAAACAGTTATGCACCAGGGGGAAAGATATCACCATGCAGTGAATATGAGAAAGTTGACTGCTACGGTAGGAAAATTATTTGCACCTGGATTCAAAGTTTCCAAATTCTCATTACAGGAAATTAATAAGAAAAATATAGGCAAATTGTAGTAGGAAAACAAGACACACGCGAAGAAGGAGAGGAAGAAGGGGAGGTGAGGGGAGGGGAAAGGGGAAAAGGAGGAGACACAGATGCACAGACCCAATATTGAAGAAATAAGGTAACTAGAGGAATGTTTCATTGTATTAAGATTATAATCATGAGAAACAGGATGAAACTAACTGGTTCTTAAGATGCCAAAAGTGCCTGAGGATTCCTGACAGTGTCCATTGTGGGTGGGTGGGGGGTCTCTGCTGATTTGCCATTAGTGTTCTAATGGCAATACAAAATGACAGAGGTTTGTCAAAGTTATAAAAGATTCAGTCAGGGATGCAGTGTCCCCAGAACCACGGTGGCCTGTCCTCTGGATGGAGGCATTGGCAAGGCTTAGAGTTCCAGGGGAAGTACTTTCATGGGGACACAGACCATTCAATCTCATTTAAGGTATACAGTATCATTGTTCAGAGTCATGGCAGGCTTGGCCTGAAGGTTTGGGAGATTTGCAGGCATTTGAATACCCATGATTCACATTCTTATCTAAAACCTGATGAGAACACTTGGAACATGTTATGCCTGCAATGCTCAGTTAGAAATCCCTTGAGATGTTCTCTATTTCTAGTTCCCAATTAAGCTGAAACAAGAATCACTTTCTGCTTAGTAGTTGGGCATATTCACTCAACCCAGAAATTAGTGAAAATGGAAACTAACAAGTGAATGAAATTGCCCTCTCTTCTGAAAAAAAAAAAAAAAAAAAAAAAACAGGAATTTTGTTTTTGCAGCACAAGCTAAATATTTATATGGTTCTGATTTTTTTTTCAAAAAAATCGGCAGTATGTTTTTTTTTACTTTCATTTTTGTGTTGAAATAGCTCCCATTTATGTACAACACAGAAATCCGAGATTTAATTATGACATTTCCTATTATTTCACTCTGAAACTTTAATTCTTTGCTTTTAAAAAAAGACCTAGTCAACTTATAATTTCTTTTCAAATGACTGGAAGTCTTGTAAAAAACTATTACTGCTTATTTAAGTTTACAAAAGAAATCTTACGTTAGCTATGTTTCTCCTAATATGTTTTCACATATACAACTGCATATATAATATATATTATTATAGGTTCACATGTCATGTTAGAATTTATTATCTGAGTCATCATGCCCCTAAAATTTGTGACACTTTAAAAACATTTTTGATAAAATTAATACAGGCGTTGACACATCTAGTACATGAGTTTCAGCTTGCAGAAATCTAATGGTTAAAATTTATTAACTTACACAATTATTGACTTTAAATATCTGTATTTCCCTAACTTTCATTAACAATTAATTTCAATTCATTTCACATATGGGCATTTTTTATGTGGCATATATTTTGCATGCTTGGTGTTTTTTGTGGTGCGATCTTGCTTTTTTATTATTCATTTCCACTACTTTAAAAAAATGTAATATTTTCTGCTGCTACTATGGTATTATATATCACTTATTTATCTGAAAATTTTTTATGTTACCTCTGTAGTTCTGAAGGCATATTGCTGAGATACTTGAATGTAATCAAAATTTTTTATGCAAGAATTTAGTTTTTAAAGTATTTTCCATGTAAAATATGTTTAATTTAGAATTCTTTTTGAATGTGTAAGTCTACATAAATATTTTGCAACTGTAGTGTATATACAATATGTAATGGATAATTACAAGTTGTACAAATAATTGAACTTGAAAGCATGGCTGCATACAGCAATTATAGCCTCTGTGGTTTTTATCATCTATTTTGTCCTTATCCACACTAAGTAATCATCATCTCAAGGGATCACAGAGTATTTGTTTCTCCTTCATCACCAGAAAGGAGTTCCTGTTTATAATCAAATTATGTTTAAATTTTTATTCACAAGTTGGCTATTGGAAATTTTATTCATTAAGAAGCAAAATAAAATAGTTGTAAACACTGGTTGGGCTTACTTTGGGAGTGCCTTCCCAGTTGCAGTTCTACAGAAGTTTCCCTTGCTATAGGTGACCATGATGCTTCAAAATGGCCACCAACCTACAGTGATAGTTGGTCAAACAAAGGTACAGCTGTTTGGTCTCAGTGAAACCACTCTAAAGAGTCAGCACAGACAGATCTGTTCTCTCTCCTAGGAATTCAGGACTAAGGATTGAGATGGGGGGTGAATGGGTCCATAGTAACCGAGTGTTTTCTGGAAGACCTGTGGGTGGTTGGGGGTGGGGAGAATGCATCTGTTCACCCTGAGCATGAGGAACAGAGATAAGCTGGTCTGCAGAGAGAGACAGAAGTTCAAGAGTGTCCCAGAAACTCCTATGAAATGGCACATATAAATTTCCACCCAATTTCTATCTCTTGTCCCCAAGCCCTTCTGCAGTCGAGAAATGCTTTCTTTTTGTTTCATGAAATTTCCCATTCATTCATTGCTTAATTATCTTTTTCCTTTAGGTCAAATGGGTTATTTTCCCTCTCACCTAGGGATTCCATTAAGAATATAACTGAATTACCAATGAGACCCACCAGTGTTTGGTTTTTTGGGGAATAGAAATATATGTGAAATAGGAAGAGCAAGCAGAAAGAGTTTAGTTTCTCATGAGTGACAGGTCAGCTGTAGGCATCATTGATAACCAAACTGTGAGCATTGCAGCTTGCTGCTATTTGCTGAGCTTGTCTCCCAGTGTCCCTTATGGTGCCCTATGACCTCCACCACAACATCCTTATTTTGAGGAGAACAGAAACATAAATTTATTTAATTTCCCAAAATGTCCAAGACCGCTAAAATATTTACTACTTCTATATATCCAAATTGATATGGCATTAAATGGAAAGAATACAACTTTTGGAATGTGAAATTATAATATTGTCACATACCTGTAATTTACTATGTGGTCACTGTTAAGTTCTTAACCTTAAAGCCACATTTTCCATATTTCTAAATTAGAGATCTAACCATTTCACACATATCTTTTTGACACCACTTAGCAATAGCCCCAAACTCTGACTCATTTTTCTTAGACAATAAGGCAGATGTATTCTGTCATATAAGACAAAACCATAAGGTACTGGAAGAGTTAAACTCATGGCTAAGGACTCTGAAACTTTCCATCTTTCTGTCAGTCATTTGCAACATGATTACTTAGTAACCTCCTCATTGGAAGGTGATTTCTGTAGTTCTGATTTTATTCCTTTCTGAAGTGTGGCTTCACATGCAAATATAACAACTGATGGGAAAAAAGAGACACTTCTTTCTGTGTATCCTTTTGCTTTTTTCTTTTATTACCCCAGAGCAAAGTAACCTTTTCTAGCAGCACTTCAGCAGACCTCCCCCACATCCCATTCTGCAGAAATGAGTTACAATGCTCTCCCCAAACCAATCATTGGCAAAGCAAATGACAAACTACTGCTTGACTTAAACTTGTCTTGCTTTAATCCTGAGTCACATGGAAGTGTGAGGTCTACCCCAAATCAGGTCTTTACATGCAAGAAAGAAGCAAGGCAATGTCTTATAGGCCACCAACAGTGTCTTTCATATCATGACATGAGCAACAAACTAGATAATGCGTGTGACAAATCTTTTTGTTTTAATTGCAAATCACATACGATGGATCTTTTTTAAAAAACATTTTGAGTTGTAGATAGACACAATATCTTTTTTTTAATGTGGTGCTGAGGATTGAACACAGTGCTAAGGATCGAACCCACTGCTTCACACACTCTTGGTAAGCACTCTACCACTGAGTCACAACCCCAGCCCCATGTGACAAATCTTTTAAATTTTAAATTTTATATATATATGTATATACATATACATATATATCTGTGTGTTTGTAGTTTTATAGCTACTCTAATAAATAATAACTATCATTCTAAAAGTAGATTTGCTTTCAGTTATTAGGAGGAAAGCAATTATATTAAACATTCTCAAATTAATTCTATTAGCTTGTTTCTGTCTTCCTTTTTTTTTTTTTTTATGGTGTGTGTGTGCTGAGAATTGAACCCAAGTATGTGCCCTGCAACTGAACCACACCCCAGACCCACTATTAGCCTTATTAATCTCTTGAAAATTATTTGTAGTTTTAAAAGAAAATTCATAAGCCAAGTGATTCACTAGTAAATATTTTCCTGAATAAAAGAAAATGACCTGGAAAATGTTGCCATGTGGGAGAAATTATGAGGGAGCCTAGAAGACAGATCCTCCAAATGCTCTGTAACCCTAAGAGTTCCTCCTTACCAGTTTCTTTCCCTCCATTGTTCTGAACTATGAGTTTCTGCATAATACCAACATGGTCCAGCAATGTCCATGCCTATGATAGAAGAGCCATTAGTGATCTTAGGAATTCCTCTAAGTATGAATCATTTAAAAATTGCATTTGGATTTGGGGTTCACTTCGTTATACTTAACACAGTTAAATAAAAGGGGAAAATTTCACCTTGCTGGGCTTTACAGTCCTGAAGGGAAATGTAGAGCTGCTTGTGATATTTTTACCATTGCCTGGAGAAGCCTCTATAGCTGAAGACTTGATAGTTCAGCCTAATGAGAAAATAGATTTGGGTTAAAAAAATGTGCAGACAATACTAAGACTGCTGTGCTTTAAGTTAGAATTATATTTTGCTCAACAATAACTGACTGAAATTCTTCTCTTATATTTGCTTATATGTTCTAATGTATTACCTATGACTCAGGCACAGCGGCTATTACATAATACTTGTGGATGTGAATGGGAAGGAATTGAATTGAAAATGATTATATCTTTTAGGCTTCTGCCATGCGATTGGTAATAAACCTATTCTTTGGTTATCACCAAAACTGTCTGTTGTCATTTCATGACTTATTTTTGGGATACGAGTCCACCATGTACCTACAATAAACTTCCAATGTTTGTCCTCCTCTTGAAAACCCTCTAATTAATTACAGAAGTGTTGTTATTGTTCTCATTGTATCTAGTTCATAGAACAACGAATTTCTTCCCTTCCAATTATAAAATACTCTTAATTCTATTTTTGCAAGATTGTCCCTATAATGTAGATTATTATGTGTTATGGATTGGTTAGTGAATATCTATATCTATACATGCACACACAGAGAGTGGTAGGATAATAAGTATTTCCATGAAAGAAAGATTTTTACAACCCATGGAATCATTTAGAGAACCTGTGCAGGTGGGAGTAATGTGAGATGGTACCTGATATAAGCCCTATAACCCACTCCTTATGTTTTCATTACTTTTGCCAGGTAGTTAATTAATAATTTAGAAGTCTATGTGGCCACTTAGGAATAACCCCTTCTGTGAAGTCAACAAGGCTGATGAGGCAGATGTCTTTACTGAGAATAACTACAGAGAAGCTTTCAAGGGCCATGTTTTAACTACCTGTGATGCCCTGGATATGCATAATCATGCTGGGAAATTGGCCCTAGTCATCAATGACTTCAGACTGAGGTCATTATCCTTCAAAATTGAAAATTTTTGCTGAAATAAGGATGCATCATTTGTGAAAATTGAAAAGGTATGGTGAAAAATGATCCTTTTAAAAATAAAATTTAAAATAAAAACAGTTTTTAAAAAGTCTTTAATAATGAACTTATATTATCTTTAAAAACCCAATGCATTTCAACTAATTTGAAAGAAACAATCTAAATGCATTTTTATTGTATTAAGGCAGGAATTAGTAGAAGCTGCCTAAGCAACTTGCTGGTTCCACTTGTTAGATCTTCCTTCTGATGTACTTGAGACCTAATAGTGTCAGTTTTATGCAGAATAAATAAGTAAACATGGGGAGGGGTTGAATTTCATCCAGCTTAGTTTGAGGAGAATTTGGGTTTTGATTTGTTATTTTTTGTTCTTTGTTCAGCTAACCTTGGGTACATTAAAGAAAAAATAATGGAGGGGAGTTGGGTCAATTTAAAGAGATTTCTTTTTCCTTAAAGTTGCTACTGAGTCTGGGAATGGGAATAGGACATGAAAGTTCTGTTAAGACAATGAAAATGTTTTAAAACAGGATCAGGGTGATGTTTGCACAGTTCTGTAAATTCACTAAAAATAATTGAATTGTGCCCTTAAAATAGGTGAATTTTACAACATCTAAATTATTTTTCACTAATGCTATTAAGCACACACATATCTAAATAAAATGATATATGACACCCACACAAAGTGAAAAAAATTGCTTCCAAAGAGATAATATGAAATAAACATCTGTTAATGATTTATATTTATGGCATATTTTGTCACGTATTAGCTGTATTAGCCTTCTTTAGTAAGAACATAATTAAAACTAAATAGTAGAAAAATCCATTTTAATAAATATTTGGTATTAATTGCTCACCATTTCAAATTCAATGACAGGCATGTCTTTTCAACTATTGTTAAAAACTTGCTTTTATAAGATTCAAGCTGGGACCAAAGAAAGGCAAAAATTTGATCTTTAAGCTTTCATCAAAATAAATGTGGCCCCACACTTACTTTACTTAACTTTTAATTACAGATGGAGCATGGAAAAACCAATTCTTTCATCAAGTGAAGGAGGGATAAAATGCAAAGGAAATAAAACAGAAGAAAACAAAAAATCTTTTCTAATAGTTTAGGTCATTTTTTCATTTTTCTTCCTTATTCCCATAGTTTCAAAACTATATAAACATTATTTGGACACACTTTCAAAATACACCTACTAGGTTTTAGAGTCAGAATTCAAATCCAGGGGATTTGGTTCTGGAGCCTATATGTGTATCACCACAATGTGAACTTTTACACACACACAGGCATGTCTTATGATGTGATAAAACCTCCCTTCAGAGGTTTCATATTTGAGTCTGAAAAATAAACTGGCAGTAGACAGATTAACAGGACAAAATGTATGGGAATTTATAATGTACAAGTGTACAAGAGTCACATAAACTCTGAAACTCAAAGAAGGTCCAGATGGTTGATGCTTAAGTAGCATCTGAGTTACAGAAAGAGGTAGGGGCTTTGAGTTTCTTGGGGGGAAATTGGACAGAATGATTTTTAGGGGAAGTGAAAAGGACCATACCAAAGAACAGATGTACCGTGGGACAAAGTTTGGGCTCTGGATGTGATGTGAACCCTAATTTTTCTTCCTCAGTTAATCCTCTAGAGGATTGGGTCTTTAGGTAGAGAGAAGTTCAGAGAAAGCTCCTTCCTGTACTTCAAGAGAAAAAGAGGACCAAGAAACAGAGGAAGGTCCATGGACCTTCTGGAGCTGCTACTTGTCCACATGTGAAAGTGTCATTTTGAGGATACCATTTTTTGAAGCACAACAGAGTGAAGGACAAAGGGGTCCTCAACATGAAATCCATGGAATATTTTTTTCCACCAAAATCAATTGAGGTTTATAAAAATTTATTCATTGATTTTATAAGAAGATGGCTCTGGGGAGGAAATTACTGGTGGCAATGTGTGAAGAGATGAACAGAGAACAGTGGCACAGGGATGAAATTAAGTTTTCCACCCAAGAATCCTGGTTGTTTGGTAGGCCTGAAATAGTGCCCATTCAGCCACCAGGTCAGGGTAGGTATACTGAGGTCAGCATGCTGAAAGTAATGGGCAATGAGTTCAGCTCCAAGGTAGAAAACCTTTATCAGATTATAACTATTCTCATTCTTCTAAAAAAATAAAATAAAATAAAACAGGGATAAGAGCGGACCAGAGGAGTACAAAAAACAAGTAAACAAATAACACACAAAAAAACTAGTTATTATATATATATTCTTTTTTCCTTTTAGCCATGGTGAACAGAAGATCAAAAATTGCTGAAATATAAAATATTTTATTTTTAAGATAAGACAACCACTCATTTAAAGTGAGTAGTTTGACATAGCACATATCTTTCTGTGTCCCAGAATTACATGAATCTAGGCAGCAGCTAGTAGTAACAGAGCTAATAAGAGTAAGAAAATTGTTGATTAATATTAGATCTACAATGAGAGACTTCAGCAGTTCCCTACAGGAGAATAAATAAGTAAATTTCTTCTGCAATTAACATCTAAGTCCTAAAATAAGAACACAGTCATTACAATACAGAGATCATTAGGATCTGAACAGTAGGGGTTATAGAAAATCAGTTAATATAAAAAAGAAACAAAGAAGCCGGGCGCGGTGGCTCACGCCTGTAATCCCAGCACTTGGGAGGCTGAGACAGGAGGATCTCGAGTTCAAAGCCAGCCTCAGCAACTTAGTGAGGCCCTAAGTAACTCAGTGAGACCCTGTCTCTAAATAAAATACAAAATAGGGCTGGGGATGTGGCTCAGTGACCGAGTGTCCCTGAGTTCAATCCCCGGTTCCAAAAAAAAAAAAAAAAGAAACAAAGAAATAAGCAAACAGAATGACTGACCTGAAAGAGATTTTAAAACAGGGAAAAACTGAGCTAGGCATGGTGGCGCATGCCCTAATGCCAGCACTTGGGAGGCTGAGGCAGGAGGATCGCGAGTTCAAAGCCAGCCTCAGCAACTTAGCGAGGCACTAAGCAACTCAGTGAGATCCTGTCTCTAAATAAAATACAAAATAGGGCTGGGGATGGGCTCAGCCATCAGTGGTCGAGTGCTCCTAGGTTCAATTCCCACTACCCCCCCCAAAAAAAATAGGGAAAAATTGAAATATTCCCTTTAGCCACAGTTGTCTGAGGGATTCCCTTTTATTACCTAGTGAGCATTGAACAGAAAATGCTTATCACTTTTCTTAAGTTCTCTAAGTAATAAAGTGTATATAGACAATTCTATAAATTTTAATTCTGTCATGCTATGCCTCATTTTGTGGTTTTCTGAAGTTCTGGCAGGAAAAAGAAAAAAAGACTGTAGGTAAAAGGACAGACTTCAGGATGACAGGATAAGTGTTCTCTTTAGAGTTCTACCTCTCACTAACAACGCCCCAGAGTGGTTTGCTAAATCTACTTACTCTCATCTGTTAAATGGAGATGCTGATATCTTATGGGGTTAGCTGCGGATCATCTTTCTAGGGGGGCATAAGGAGAGCAGTGTTTTTGCTAAGGGGTAAAGGGATTTGTCTTGAAGCTGCATTTGAGGAATAAATATATAGTTTCTACTAAAATTTATTTGGAATGATGAAAATTATAAGAAAACTAAAGATTATTCCCCACATTCAAATCACTCATTGGCATCACCTGGAATACAGGAAGTTTGGGGAGTAACCTAAGCATCAAACTTGGGCATTTGTTAAGTATTAATTTTCTTCATGTTACCTTCCCAGGATTTCAAATTTTACATGAGTGGCTATTAGTGTAAAAATTATGATAAGCGTGCAGAGGAATCAGGAGAACAGCACATCTGAGAGACTAGGGCATGGATAAGACCTGCCTCTATCTGGACTGGCTACGTAAAACAAATGCACCAATTGTTTGGGGCACGTTAAATTACCAAAGACACCAAAAATGTTCCCATTATTAGAATATATTTTTCCTCTCCTTTTCTTCTCCATTGACTGTGAGTTTTAAAGATGACATCACAAGGATATCACCATTATAGAAAATTTGGAAAAGATGAACTAATGCAAAGAAAGGAGTAACACTCAGATAATCCCACTGCATCAATATATTATGTTAACATTTAATTCTTTCATCAATTCCTAGGAATGTCGTCTACTGTGCTGGCAGTGTGGATTCAAAAATGACTAATACACACACGCTGTCTGTCCTGGAAGAGGATGGAGGGAAAGGTTTTTGCCAGTCTTGTGCCTTTAATGTGTAATGTGCTGATTCAGAATTCATCTTCTATAAAAGTCCTTTCACTGAGCTTAGCATTAACATTGTGTGGACAATAGGAAGTGCTCCTGCATGCATGGTCTTTCTGATATTTTGGAAGTACCAGTTAGAAAGGTAAATGAAAGAACAATGCTCAATCTGGGCATCTTAGGAAGAGTGGGCCGGAAGTGTTGCTCACAGAGACCTTTTCCTTGTCCCACGAACCTGGCATTTCCCATTGGAGTTCATCTTTGAAGATGTCAGAGTGCTTTTGTAATGTTTTACGGTATTTTCCATTACAAGTATGCTATGTAAATCAATCATGGCTTCAATTTTTCTGCCAGACTCCTGTAACCTTAAATCAGAGCTTTCAAAATTAATCAAATGAGTTAACTCAATTTAATTTTCCATGAGACAATAACAGTATGGGGTTTTTCTTAAGCCATCTCAATTATAAATATTTATCCATGAATTTTGGTTAAATTTTTACAAAAGAATTTTAAAAGAGAGATGATATTTTTTTAGGTACCAGCTCTTAATTTCTATATCAGTAGTGACTTTCCTTCCCAGAGGATAAACACAGTTGCATTTCTTTCCAATGGAAAAAACAGGGTGTGTTCAGTCACGATAGACCATTTATCAACTTGTTTATTTATTTAAAGACCATCTTCCTTCCTAAACTATTAACACTTTGGGGGACTCAGATCTCTATACTCAGCCCTTCAGTCAGTGTCTGGCACATAATAGATGTTCAACAATTATTCAATGAATAAATAAATATTTGTGTATAAGAATAAGAGAGCCAGGCAGAAGAGCCATCCTGACCAGTCCTTACGGAGAAGGAGAAAATTGGAATTAAAATCAGAGAAAATTGGAATTAAAACAGAAATCTCCTAGGAAGCCTCAGAAAATAGGTTGACCATTTTAGGCAGCCATTATTAGGTCGTTGATAAAGTCTTGTAAGTTTAGGAATTATACAGGGGAAGGGCTGTTTTCATTTATTTTTTATTCATGACTCCTTTATTTTTAAAGCTAATTTGTTAAGATGCGATTAATGTATACAATCATACAGAAAAAGCTATACATATTTAATAGACACATTTTGATGAGTTTGGAGATAAGTACATACCCATGAAACCATCAATACCATCAAGGCCATAAACAGTCATTCCTTGCATAAGTTTCCTCCTACCCCTTCATTATCATTGCTGTTTTTGTTTTATTGTTGCCATTTGGATAACAGAATTTAACATAAGATCTACCTTCCTAGCAAGCTTAACACAATTTGGTATTATTAGCTATAGACACCATACCATACACTGCATCTTCAGAACTTACTTATCACAATGTTTTCTTTTTTCCGTCAAAACATGGAAAACCTTTTTAAAAATCAGTAGCTGCCCATCCTACATTCTTGATAAATCCCTGGGTAAGACTCGTTCATGAGGTGGATCACTAAATGGATCTGACCATCCACTTAGCAGTCTATGCATTTTTTGAGATCATCTATGCTCTGCCAGGCCTTTGGCTAGGCATTAGAGATGAACAACCAAGAAGAAGCAGTTGGTTTCTGTTTTCAAAGAGCTCACAGTCCTGTGGTGGAGAAATACACATAAAGAGATTGCTAATACATCATTGGTGAGAAAAACCATAACTAGCTAGTGAGGATGCATTCAGGAGGGCTGGTAGCAACCTGGGAATAACAGAAAGGGTCATGGGAAGTTTACCTGCAGGAGGTGATCATAAACTGAATTTGAAAGGACCAGTAAGATGAAGCTACAAGTTGGGAGAACTCAGAGGCAAAGAAACCCCACAAGGCAATGCAAATAAATGATGAGACAGTAAAATGTGAACAGAGAACACACAAGTGTTAACTAAAGAGATACAGGCCCAGAGAGGTAGATAGGAGCTGGATTTTGAAGGGCTCTGTTAATTAAAAACTACTTGAAATGTAGTTTTGGTACTTACATGATGTTCTATTTTATCAGTGAACTATATATACCTAACGTTCATCATTCAGATAATTTACATTTTTAATGTTTTTATTAGTGCATTATAGTTATACATAATAGGGGGTTCATTTGGACAAAAATCATACATGCATGGAATATAATTTGCTCCATTTTAGTCTCTAGTGCTTCCTCTTTCACTCCCTTCCTCCCTCCCCCTATTCCTTATCTTCTACTGGTGATAATTTACAATTTTAAATGTTATAAAATATTTGTGATAACAATCATCATGCATAAATCTTATCTACATTCCTGATTATGAAGAAAAATATATTAATAAGACATCTTAAGTTGCAAGATGAAAACCAACTCAAAATGGATTAAACAATAAAGGGAATTTATTGGATGCTATAACTGGAAATACAAAGTAGAGGAGTTTCAGGTTTGGTCTGTCCACCAACTCAATGATGTCACAAAATACCCAATTTCTCTCTGTCTTCCCTGCATCTTCAGTAGTCAGCTTCATCTGAAGGCAAGCTCCTCCAGGGCTAGGGAGTGGTTGCAAGCACAATCAAAGCTGTGTAATTTTATGACTTTGTTCAGTAGCAGAGTCAAACAACTGTTAAACAGTTGTTAACTGTTTGTTAAACAGGAGTCTACAATTGCTCAGCCACCACAAGCCAATTTCCAAAGCCACACACAAGACTTTACATTGATCATCAGCTCAGGATGGGATATGATTCTGTCTCATCAATTTTTAATGTTCAAATAGATGACCAAAGAAAAGAAAAAGATGATTTCCAAACAAGGAAAGAAAACGAAATAGCAAATGTAAATAGGAGAAATATTCCTTCTAACAGGAATTTCCCATTTTTTTTCTGTTTATAAACAAGCCAGTATTAAAGGAAGGATGTTTTCCCTGGTTTGATAGAAATTTTCTGAGACTAATCTTTGTGCCACAGAAAGTTTTAAAAATATCATTATGACAAGTAAAATAACACAACAAATATTTTGTTTCCATAGAGAGAAATTTATTTACTCTTAACTGTGAATATACAAATATATGTATTTTTACCAAGACAATGGTACATTGCATATGTTACATAATTTTCTTTTTGTTAAATTAAAATATTTCACTTCATAATGACAGCACATTTTATAGTTGATTCATAGAGCGTGACTTCATTCTTTTGCATTGGTTTTCTCTTTGTTATACATGACAATTGAATTCATTTGACATAATTATGAAAGCATGGAATATGATTTGTTCTAATTCAGTCCTTAGTACTTCCCTTTCCCTTCCCTTCCTTCCAGCCCCTATTCCTTTCCCTCTACTGATCTTTCTACTTCATTCTTTTTTAACAATAATATCATTTCCATTACATGGATCTACCATAATTTATTTAGCTGTTCCCCTTTTGGTGGACTTTGAGGTTGTCGAAAAAACTTAAGCACTTAGAAGAGGCAATTCAAAGCTTAGTCCAGATCTCTCTGTAGCTGTTCATAATGATACATCTGAGATTTAACAACATTGTGTCTTTTCTACATGGATGAACTCAGTCTGGAGCAAATATGCTGTAGGAGAACGCAGACTCTACAGACTCACAGCCTTGTGGAGAAAGGATAACACCCACACTTACATAAAAGAAGTTAATTTCTCTAAAAGGGAAAAGTGGAGAAGAAAATGTTCCCACAGTGCATTGCAAGTCTGAGGACAGAAGCAGAATTTCTTTAGATAAAGAAATCAAGCAGCATAGTGATGTAAAATCCCTCTCACTTCAAACTCTGTGTGTGTGTGTGTGTGTGTGTGTGGCTAAAAGCACAAAAGCATTGAGTGAAGGATGTTTTCGTAGTGGAGGGCTGCATTCCTACATGCAATGAAGTACACAGCAGGGACAGCTTGCAGACAACAGAATTCATGCAAGCTGGAGCTTGCAACCAAAGAAAAACTAGGAAACAGCTATGCTTCCTTCCCATCCCTGAGAGCTCCTAAAGGTATTGAGAAGAATGCAAGACACACTTCTAGAAGGTTTTAAATCCCAAAGGACAGCTGCTTTGCAGGGTATCTGTGTTAGGTTTTTCTTGGTGTATTTGTGAAAATACTTTTGCAAGATAGATTCCTACAAGTGAGGTTACTGAGGTGAATCCTATAAAGTATGGTGATGATGGTCCAGGTCTAAATTCAGTGGCTGACTCAGGTGCTCTCTTGAGTACTCTGTGAGAGACTGACCAGCAATACACATGCCCCTTGAGTGGCTGAGTGCCTGTCCATGCCTGGGAGGAAGTCCTTGTCTCTTTGCAGTGACTTAACAGTATTTTCATAATCAGCGTGCAACACTGAGCTCTTCAATTTCCTAGTCTCCCACAACACTGCTTCAAGTCAAGGGACCACATGAAACATGGCAAGCCAGACTCATCTGACAAATATCTGTCTAAAGATGATCCCTGAATCACCTTTGGCCTGGAATCTTGGTTTGCTTGTTTGGTCTGAAATGAATGGACTGCTATTTTTTCTAAAACTACTAACTGTTAATTAACATTTTCTAATTTTACTTCAAAACAAAGTTAATTGAACTCAGTAGAGTGATGGTGTATTGTTACTTCATTCTCCCTCCCTAGAAATCACTCATTTAGGTTATAAGCATATATAGTATTATTTCTGGGATGGGTGGAAATAGTTTACCAAAAGGAAACTATTTACCAAAAGGATTTTTGCTGTTGTTGTACATAGAACCTGTCACAATTGGCTTTTATCAAAGAAAGTTTATTTTTTAGGACTTTCAGCTAACATTCTGCTATTTCAACAGCTGTCTTTTATTTTTGTTTTTAATGTTTCTTTACTTAGATATCATCTGTAGAGAATAAAGGGAAGAGAGAAAGAACACCCTGAACTCTAAAGGAAAGTAGACAAGCTAGACCTATAAAAAATCCATTCCAAGCTTACACATTGAGCACATAGATTATTGCACCATCATTTGGCAAATTCCGTTAAAATCAGAATATCTCATGAATATTAAAAATCCCCACTAAATATTTTTGAGGCTAAATTACATGAAAGGAAACAAAAAGTAGCTAAGCAGAAATATACAATAGCCCTGTGTAAGTGCTGAGCAGATGGTACAGACAAAGAAAATTCAGTAAAAGAAGGCTCTTCATAGAGGCTGGTCACAGAAGAGGTGGGGGAGAGAAGTAACCTGTTAAGAAAGATTCAGTTTAAATATGTGGAGAGGAAGTTGGAGTTGGGTGGTGGATAGATCTGCGTGTGTGTGCACACACATGTGCTCAGGCATGTGTTTAAGATTCCATGAAGACATAATATTCAGCAATTTTTCAAGGAGCCATGAATAACCTGGAAGGTTCATGTACAGGGCTGGAGAGTCATAAATTTGTTCAAGTATGTCAAGGTCAGACTGTGGAAGGCCCTAAATGAAGATCTAAGAAGCCTAGATTTTGTATATTTGGCAAGTAAAACTATTCTGACATAGGAGAACATTTTCATTAATCGCAAAAATAATGAATTAGTAAAGGGATCATGTGTGTTGAGTATATTTTAGTGTCTCTGGAATATATACAACACGCTTTAGGAAAATTTTGACAATCTTTTTATTTACTGTGCACAGTTTCCTAATTACTCAGTGTGTCAAGAATCATGTCAAACATTGCTTATTCTCTTTCAATAAAGGAGTCAACATAGTCATTGTATTTAGCTGCTTCTGTGTTAGTTCTTAAAGCTTTATTTACTTTAAACATTGTGAAGACAATAACCTCTATAAAATTGCTGAAGAGTCCTTTTTATCCCCCAAAGAAATAGGCTGCCATCTCTTACCTCCTCCAAATCTTGTTTCAGAAGCTCAAACCAGAAGCAACATTGATTGACTAGAATTGTATCAAATTTTTCTTACTTGCCACCCATCTAATGTTAGTGAAAATAAGTGTATACATCAGCCAAAAGTGATCTTCAGAAAAAAAAGAAAAAGAAAAGAAACCTGAAAACCAGTACCTGGATTGAGAAAACCTTACTGCATTTGGAGAGGTGTTGATTCATGATGTGAAGATTTACAGTTACCTTGTATATCCCAGTTGTTATGCTTTTTAATTGCAGGAAATATAATTGACAAAACACCCCACAAATAAGAGTATTTTAATTTTTGCAGTATACCTTCTCAAACCAAGCATTAAGACTGAAGCTGTATTGAGACATTTGGCATGCTGACTTAATTTTAAAATTTGCTTGTTCCTTGAAGAAAAAGAATAGATGAAGGGTATCAGTATAAAGAAGATGTTAGTAAACTGTTCTCCATTTCTTTGAAAGAATCCAGGTGTGTCAAGTATTCTGTTTCCCCACTAGTTCTACAGCACCACTTTCTCCAATTCATATCCCTTTCTGTGCTTCAGAGACTTGTTTAGGTCACTCTTATGATTATGTTTATATTGTAGACTTGCTTATCCTACCAAAACATTATGAGTGGTTATCACGTTCTAAAATGCCAGATACTGTTTAATTGTAATGGTCCCTACTTTTTTATCGAAACTATTCATATTTTATTACTGTAAACAACTTTGATCATAATGATGCCATTCAAAAGAGCTGATCAAGCTGAGAAAAATGACACTACAGTCATAAAGTCACTCTATATGTAGCTATTAACATTTTATAGTGCATATAAGGAAAAGTGTTTTAAGTTGCAGCCAAAGACAAATAAGAAAATTAATTTTAAACACAGGGCTATTTTCTTAAAGATTAGAAATATGCTACCTCAATAATTACGGCCAACAGATACTTTTTAGATTCCAGCAGATGACCTTCATTACAAAGAACAGCACACACTGAAACTTGCATTAGATTCAAATCATCATCCTTTGCCAGGGTAGAAAATAAGAGCTTTCATTCCCAGGAAGAACTAAGAAAGAAATGCACGTACGTAACCTCACTTCAGAGCTATTCTTTGGTTATATTCCAGAAGGGACGAGGTTATAGATGAGGAGTTTTAAGAGACACATTCTTGTGGCACTTCTAGATTTAATACTCTCTTCAGATGAAATCAAAGACACTTACCGGGGGTGTACTATGGAGGTAGCATGTTTTAAAGCTTAGCAGAGAACGTGGCCTCTGACACAAAGGAGCCTATAATCCAGTGAAGGAGCGATGAGATAAACACATGAACAATTAGTGACTACAATCCCGAGTCCACAAATATTTAAATATCGGTGTGACAACAATAGAAGCAATACAAGGCCATGTGCACACACAATAACCAAGAAAACGAAGAAATAAGCACTACCGGAATTCACAGAAGGAGTTTAAGGTTGGGGTGATCAACGAAGGTTTTACGAAGGAGTTCTTTATCTGGGTGTTGAAGGACTGGTAATAACATCTCACATTTGTTTAATGTTTTGCAGGGTGTCAGGAAGAACCTGAAGCTATAGAATGAACATGACTCATCTTCCTTTGCTATCAATCTTACTTAATAGAAAGTAGCTTAAACCATTTTCTATAAAAATAAGCTGAGATGCTCATGGTGATGATGATTTAAACCATCAGTACTGAGAATGAAAATTGTAAACAACTTTTGTCTTGGCAATGCCTAAGTGCTTCCCATATATATTCTTGCTTATATAACTGAAATTTGTCATTTATAATGAAATCCAAATTTTTATTTTCACATCTAAATCATGGACTTGGGGGAAATTTTGTAGGCTTCTGTGAAATATGTACTCTCCTGCTCAGGGTACCTTCTACACAGGAAGGCATGACTTGCTTTGCACTGCTTCTATTTGCTTTGATGTTAACAGCAATAATGAGGCAGGGAGCATGAATCCTAGGATACAATGCTATTTCTCTAATGGCAAATGAATGCAGGGACCAGGTAAGTGACACATGTGGTTACAATGAGACTGAGAGTGACACAATAAGAAGAGGCTGGTAAACCAGAGAGGGTCCCCTGAAGGCATTTAAATTCACTTCAAAAAATAAGCAAACAAACAAACAAAAATGGTTCATATATTGTAGAGTCAGATGGGGTTGGGTCCAGGGAAACTGAGCTTTACTTGAATTGTTTGCTAAAAATGAACAGATGGTTACTTAGATGATTATAATAGTTTAAAAGAAAACAAAGCTCCTAAAAATAACCAGACAAACAAACTCCTGGGTAGTAAACAAAACCTTATGGCTTTATGCTACCAGTTGGTAATTTTTGACACTTGCTTCCTGGTTATAATCAGACAGGGACAAGATGGAAGGAGAGGAGTGGAATCTGCAGGAATAATCACCTTGGTAAGTCTGTGAAGAACATACCTACAAGGTAGGTGTTGGCATCTGACTCAATCCATTCTCTATGCAATGTGTCAGAATCCACCAGCTGGACTGCTATTTAAATTCACTTGCAACTTTTCCTTCTTCTCCAAGTTTATCTGGATGTGGATTTCCCTTGCTGTGCTAAATAATGACTATCACTCATGATAGTCATGTTCCCCCATCACTAATTCTTCAGTAAATTAATTCATGCATGCATTCATTCAACATTCATTCATTCTGCATGCTCTTATGGGGCACCTCTTTGGTCAGGCAATGTAGTAGGTATTGGAACTGGGATGATGAAGACAAGTCTATTGTCCTTCATTATTGGGAGGTAGCAAACACACCCCTCCTGACTGTGACAAACAAAAATGTCTTCTGCAGACATTGCCAAACACTCCCTGGGGGCAACATTGCTCCAACTGAGAACCACTAGACTAATCATTTTCCAAGTTTTCAAGTGAAAATAGTGTAATGTCAAACACCTGTTCTTTTTCATTTTTCCCAAGAAGTTTACAGTTTAATAAATGCCTGTATTGGAATCACAGAGTAAGAATTTGCAACATAGGGTTTGGTATTTCTTGCCGATTTTATTTAAAAAATTCTTTTTTATTATCATTTACTTGGACCATTCCTTTAGATTCATACTGAAGGTTGGGAGTTAAATACATTCAGTTTCTGAACTGGATTGTGGTTTCTTCACCTTTTTTGGTGCATTATTATTATACATGTAGTGGGATTCATTGTTATGTATTTGAACATGCACAAAAGATAACAATGTAATTTGGTCAGTTTTGTTATCTAGTACCTCCTCTTGCCCTCTTCTTCTCCATTCCCTATCTCCTTCCTCTACTCTACTGGCCACTCTTTTGTTTTCTTGAGGAGGACCCACTCCTTTTTTCCCTGCTTTTTTCTTTCTAACTTTGACATATGAGAGAAAACATACCACCCTTGACTTTATGAGTCTGGCTTCTTTTTACTTAACGTAATGTTCCCAAGTTCTGTGCATCTCCCTGCAATTGACATAATTTCATTTTTCTTCATGGCTGAATATAACTCCATTGTGCATATTTACTACATTTTTTTCTATCTATTCATTCATTGTTGGACACCTAGGCTGGTTCCATAGTTTGGCCATTGTGAATTGTGTTGCTATTAACATGGGTATGCATGTATCACTGTAGTGACATGACTAATTCTTTAGGATAAATACCAAGTAGTGGTATAGTGGTGTCATTTGGTAGTTCCGTTCCTAGTCTTTTAATGAACCTCCATATTGATTTCCATAGTGGTACTAATTTACAATCATGCCAACAGTCAAGCACCTTTTAATAAGATATAACAAAGTTCAGATGTGGGGAATTCAAAAACAAAACGGTATTTGCATCAGCAAAAACATTGTTATTGGAAAAGAAGGGTGGTTTCAAATGTTTGAGGAAAGGATAGAGATTTAAAATGTTTTTGAGTCTATTAAGAGATTAAGAATTTCTCAAAGTAGAAAACCTATTTAACCTTATTTACTTCAATTAATTCTTTGGGTTTTTAAACATAGTAATTATTAATAGCCTATGGGTTACTGTTCCATTAACATGCTTTGAGAAATTCTATGTTTTGTTTTAATTATGTAACTATTACTGGTTGATAGACTGTAGGCATTATTATCCTATCATCTACATCTGGTAAGCTATCCCCTGAAGAATATCATTGATTCTACTCAGGACTTTGGTAAACTAAAAAGAAGCAGGGACACAGTTTTAGGCCAGTAGTCTCAATATTTAGAGTGCATCAGAATCACCTGGAAGGCTTGTGAAAACTGATTTCTAATGTAGTAGGTTCAATTCTCAGATGAGAATTGTGTTTGAGAATTTGTGAGAATTTGTGTTTCTGACTGGTTCCCATGTCATCCTAGCTTTCTCATCCAAAGACTCACTTTGAGAACCACTGTCTAGTGTAATGAGGGCATCAGACCAGGTTATGGTTTCTATTTGAGGAAAGTCCTTTCTTGGTGTTTTGATGTAGCTAAATACCATGGCTGCTGACTGTTATGGAAGGTCAGAGAGTAGGGACCACGAATAAAGTATGAGTCTCTGTAACAGGAATGACATTAAGTAGCCCACAGACAAACATTACTGGCACTTGCCTCTTCTGTTGACATTGCACACTGGATGTCTCTCAGTAATCGGGGGTCTACTACATTTAGATGTTCAGAGCATTGTACAAAAGTCTGAATGAATTATAAATAAATCTCAGACAACTTCTCTGCCCTCGATGAATTTATGATTTGAGAATCACTTACCAATACAAAACAGCATGTTATAATAACAAAGATTAGTAGAAGAGAAAATGGAGGGGAAAGTAATGAACATTATTAATACTGTTCTATACAAATTATTTCATTTAGTTGTTGCACAAAAAGGCAGGAAGTAATAATTAATATTCCCATTTTTATGTAAGAAAACCAAGACCTAGAGGATAAGCAATATTTCCAGGGCTACTGACTCTGTTAGATAGCAGAGCAGGGTCTCAAACCCAGGCCTATTCAACCTACACAATAATACCATTTCCTCATTGTTCCTGGGGCAGGAGGAGGGGAGAGGTCTTTCATCCATTTTTCTTTAGTGGATTCCCTTTCATTATTTATCTAATTTGTAATCTAGCTTTCTTTAATTGTTATTGTTTAGTAAATAAAAATGTTTGAAAACCAACACGTTGTGAGCATATTTAAGCTAAATGTCCTTGACACTAGAATTCCAACTGCATTGATTTCAAGACTCAGTGAAAACAATAATGTTTGCAAATGTGGAATTCACCTAAAAGCACAAGATAATTCTGATTATCTCTTAAAAATATTTTTCAGTTTACCAAGCTCTTTGATATGCTAAGTCCACAAAATTTGTATCATATTTTGCTATCCTGAACTATATAAATGCATGGAAACCATGGGGGGGAATTCTTAAATAAATACACAGTACTGAAGGACATGGTAAACTATAATTGTTCAATGAAGAAAAACTTTAGAACTTGAAAAGAAATGACAGAAAATTCAATGGACATTTTGCCATATTAAGATTTTCTTGGAGAACCTTTAAATCTAAACTGAGTTTAGGTAAAAAAAAAAAAAAAAAAAAAAAAAAAAGTGAAGGAAAGACCTGCACACTTGTGTCATGGTTTGTGTAACTTAACTTAACAATACAAATATTTCAGTGCTCTAATTAGATGCCCCTTTTTCATTTTTTCTTTTAATCACTCACTCCCAGCAAGTGTTCACTCTCAAAGTCCCCAACTAATAGATACAGATTGAAATTTTAAATATGATTTCATTAATAGAATCAGCATGACAGGCAGGACATCTGATTTTTCCTTCTCTGTATTTCTTTCAGTCCATCTGGGTCCAAAATGGTCCCCATATGAGGTACACTGCAACCAACATTCGACCCCGCTTTCTCTCATGGTTTGGATTATATCTCCCTGGAATGGTTACATCTGTTGAAGTCCCTTGTGTAATTCTCGAACAAATGGCTGCTGCTAATCCTTCTACTCAAAATTCCAGAGGGAACTTAGGAAGGTGAGTTCTGAATTCATTTCCACTGACCCAAAATAGCCTATTTGGGAGCAAAAAAATTCTGCAGAAGAATTTGGCAAGAGATTTTTCGTTGGAGATCCCTTTTCTTCCAAATTCCCAGAAAACTGGTTGATTTTTTTTTTCTAATTTAATACAGGATTTATCAGTAGCTGTATTGCTATTTGGGGCTGAATAATTGTTTACTCAGATGGGTGGGCATTGTGGGTGTATGGCAATATTCCTGGCTTGTACCCACTAGGTATCACTATCACCACTTGCCCTAGTTTTGACAATCAAACTTGTCTTTAGGCAATACCAACTGTCTCTGGTAGGGGGACAAAATACTCTTATTTTGAACCACTGATTTTTAATTTAAGTTTTATTAGCCAGCTTTATTAAGGTATATTGATATACAAAGATCTGTACATATTTAATGAGTCCTATTTGATGAGTTTGGACATATGCAACACCCAGGATACCAGACCACAATCAAGGTAATAGACATACCAATACCTCCCAAAATTCCTTGAGCCTCTTTTCTACCCCACAGTAGGAACAGTTAACATGAGATCTACCCTCTCAACTTATTTTGAAGTGCACAATACTTTATTATTATGATTATGATTATGATTATGATTATTATTATACTTGTCAGTGCTAGTGCTTGGGATTGAATCCAGGGCCTTGTGCATGTTAGGCAAGTGCTCTACCACTGAGCTACCTCCTAACCCCATATTACCATATTGTTAACTGCAGGTTCTATGTTACACAGCAGATGCTCAGAGCTTATTCATCTGTCAAAATTGAAGCTTTACACCAGTAAATGACACCTCCCCATTTCTTCAACCCTAGAGCCACTGATACAATACTTTTAAAAGAATTTGATTTTTTTAGACAAGTCAACTAGTGATATTATCAACATTACCAATAAATATCTATGTGCAATATTATACTTGCTAACTTAAAAAAAACATTATGCATATGTGCAATATAAACATGATAAATATTGCCTTTTCCACATCACTCTTATCATCCAACCAACCAAATGAAATAATGTCTCAATAGTGGATTATTGAGCAATTGAGAGCAAAACACTGATAAACATAAAAATTATTAGGTGACTCATAAACTAATACTAAAATAAATAAGAACTGAAATAACCAGTAATTCTGTTTCTACAGCAAGACCATTTTAGTATTTTATCTCCCTTTTAAGGAGCTATTTTTCATTCATAGCACTGTTGTAAATTATGCATAGCAGACTTCTTCATTTAATAGGTTCAGGTCAGAGAGTGATTGTATTTCAGCAGTTGGTATTCAGGGATTTTGTAATTTATGAGGTTTATTAATTTAGCAGATTATTTGCTTAAGATGCCACTATCTCTTCACCAAGCATTCACTGTGAGAATTTCTGGTCAGCATTGCATTTTTAAGAGAATATTCAATATTTAGAACATTTCATCATCCTCAAAATTGTGTAAATTCCATAAAAATTAGTCCATAGGAAATGAGCAGGAGGGAAGTAAAAGACCTGCTTGTTCTTTTGGGGAATGCAAAAGAGGGTAGATGGGAAAGTGGAAGTGAAGGACTGAAGATAGCATCTTATTGTTTCCGTGCAAGATTCAATAAGGAATGAAATTAGGGTGGTACAGGGAAAAGCCATTACAGGAAGTGTTTACAGAATGAGGATGACTAAGTGGACAATCCCTAGCACTTCTGAGAGGATTTTGAATTACTCTATAGCTTCTTTAATCACATGATAAAATAAGACAAGAACAGAAAGTGCAAGGAGGTCTCCCTGCTGAAGCAAAATAGGAGATAAAGTATTCAGGGGTGGGTAACTGAGAGAGGCATAGGTAAGTTCTTAATATTTAAAAAATGAACTGTTGCCACTAGTTCATATTTAAGTTAGGAGAAGTTCAATGAAATGATTGTTTGCAAACACCAAATCTGACCCTGGGGTCCTCCTACTATGAACACAGATGAAACCATTCACTAGAGAACTTCTCAGAGTATAGACACGATCCAGAACACCCTTCTACCAAGTCCTCAATAATTAGAAACCAGTCCATTTTAGTAAGATGAATCAAATGTTATTCCTTTTAAAAGGCTCTCCATGATATACACAGACAAGCCAATCCCTCTTTCTCTTGTGTAACTTTTCAAGAATCTTCTTTCTGGCATCAGTGGTGGTCTCCTCTCTGCCCTTGCACAAGCTTCCAGAATTTCCTCATCTTCACACTCCACTCATCTCTCTTCCGCCACTTAGAACTTCTTTCCATGCCATTCTTCCTGCATCCTATCATCCTTGAAGGTCTGAGTCAAGACTCACCTCTAACTGAATCCTTATTTGAGTCCCATTCTTCACACTCACCTTGAAATCATATCATTCATCTCCAACCACTTATGACCCTTGGTGCCAGGACCAGTCACTTGTCATTTCCATTCATTGCCTATCTTAATATTTAAATGTGTATGCTTCATTTGCTCCATCATAGAGTAGTGACCATAAATACAGAGATGACTAATACTTCAGTTTTGCACGTAACTTGTTAAATTAATTAAAAAGGAGGAGGGTCCTCTTTGTTCCTTACCTAAACTAACATCAAGGCATTCCTGTTCTTTCTTTGCCTCCCATTGTAAGCATCTTGCTGTCTGTACCCTGATCCTAACTGGCTCTGTTTCTGCTTTTCCACAGCCTCTAAAATTGCATTGCTCCCTGTAGTCACCAATAATGGGTTAATCAGGCAGGTTAATGCCTGTCCTTGAGAGAATCAGATTGTTAAAGATAATTAATATTGGCTTTTTGCACATAATATATTCATATGTGTTTCTCTGTGTGTATTTGGATAAAGCATGAAGAGGTTTTTTCAACATTCTCATATTACATCCTCCTGGCTCTGCCCGTGATCAGTGGATGAGCTGCTTACAGCTACAATCTACAGGTAAACAATAAGAAACTACAAGTTAATAAGTATGAGGCAAATTATTTTAATCCACATTTATAAAACACCTAGAAGAATATATGAAAATCATTCTTTTCAATGGGACTTTTTATAAATTCAATTTTAAAGAATTTAATTTTGTTATCCAATCCCTCTCGGGCCAATGCAGATTCTTTTGTATGAGCATTCAACAGGAGTTGTATTCCCTCGAAGGTGAAGCCTGGAAAGCTAAAAAGAAATCCTTTGTTCTTATATAACTAACCTAAGTTCACTACTTTGATGTGACTGCATTAAAATTTAATATTAATTCTATACCATCATTGCTTTAGTTTTCAACTTTACAAAACAGAATGATCATACCTCTTCTGTCTCCTTTTTCTCTTCCAGTATAGCTGTTTTAAATGTTCACTGGTTTTCTTGAAACTTAGCAATCAGATAAAGCTGTCTTGATTGATGTTACAGAATCATGGATTTCCCCACCAAACCCAAGGAAGCCTTCCGCATTATCTCTGGTCTCTTCAGCTAGGCCATGCTCATCTTCAGGTAAATGTGCTTGTTCCCTATCTTCTCAATCAGCTATCCACTTTTCTCCAGCCAAGCTTGGCTGTAAATTGACAAGATCTCCAGTTGTCTTTGTGATTTCCCTACAGAGTGCAGCTGGGTCCCTTTCAGTTTAAAAGAAACAGGTGTGGGGGTAACTTTGCTCAACCTTTAAAAAATTGCTGTCATAAAAGGCAGAGATGGAGTGGTGGCTTAAATCTGTTCTTTTTTTTTTTTTAATAGCAGGGATGTCATACTCTAATGGAATAGAAAACTTAGAAAACATAAAATAGACATAAAATAGGCTAATCACAAAACATCGAGTTTACAGGCTGCTTCTGTTTGTTCTTCAATTTTTGAACAAAAAGAAACTTTGATATTCAAGCTCACAACTTTCAAAGGCTCAAATACACTTACAAAAATTAGAAATAGTGAGGTCAGAAGGGAGTGTTAGCTTTGAATTCTTCCAATTTTGGTAAACACCAGAAGAGATTTGTTGTAATAGAAGAAGTGATGAAATAGGAATTAAAAAACCTGGGGGTTTGTCCTATTTGACATTAACCAGCTGAGAGATCTTCAATGGGTCAGGGAGGCTCTATGGACCTTAGAATTCTCATCTGGAAAAGAGGAAAATTGCGCTAGATTATCTCTGAGTTATAATCCGACTCTAAAATTCAAGACCTCAAACTGATATTTGGGCCTATTTAATTTCCATTAGTGCATAGTAAATGCAGGTTTTGTCTTTGTCTAGAGAGAATGAGACAAATTTAGGAATAAAATAGTCACACCTTAGACTTAAAATTGGAGAGGCTAAAAACAGGTAGAGTTCATGGAGATAACATGGGAGAGCATCCAGCTATTAGTGTTCCATTCGTAGACATGAGCATATGTAAAGTTAATTATGACATATACATCCTCTAATCCCCTTAATTTATGGTTAATATTTTTAAAATTATTATTGTCCATGTGTTGGCAGTTTGGTGGGAATTGGTTGATCTAGACTGGGCTTGACTGGTAGCTCTGCCTTAGGCCACTGGTCTGTGGGTGAGTTACAATGACTCTATATGTCTCTTGTCCTTTTCATGCCAGAGATACTCTTCTTTTTTTTTTTTTATTGTAGGGGTTCAAGGATAATCCCCTTAATTTATAGATAAGAAAACTGAAAGCCAGAGAGGTCAAGTAACAATAAAACTCATCCCAAAGTAGATGAAGGAAAAAGAGGGGGAGAAGGATGAATCTTGAGTGTCCATAATTAGAAAATCCAAATATATGGTATGACTTCAGGGCACAGCTAAATTTATTGGTTCCAATGATGTTCTGGGGTCTCTGTCTCTCTCTATCATCAGCCTTGCTTTCTCTTGCCAGCAACTCAGCTGCCTGAGGCATTAGCTCTGAGCCCTCACAATGCAGAAACATGCATTTGAACTTGTCCCTATAACATTTGCAAAACCATTTAGATTGGGTCAGTTAGAGGCAAAATCTTGTAAGAGCCACCTGTGTAACCCTGAGATAAGAGAAGTAAGGCCTTGGCATTAGCATGAGGGAGGGAGGCAAACCTTGAAAGGAAAAGAAGCAGAACTGACAAAACCTTTCATGTGTCCATTCAAGTCTTCACCTGAAAGCATCCGAGAGTGGCAGATCCAGGACTGAAACCTATTTCTCAAGTCCTTGACAGGACTCTCCTATGAATCAGCAGTGTCCTCTGCCTTGCTTCAACAGTGGTGGGAAACAGGATTGCCTAGTGGTAAATCAATGTCAGTTCTGAGCCTGCAAGAAGGCTCAACAAGAAGAAACAACAAGAAGAAACAACACCCAGGACACAGTCATCTCACTAGATTCTGAACATGTACTTGGGCCACTAATTTAATCTGTAGTGATTCAATAGATGAGGCTGATCAGACTGACCAGGGGCCAACTCTGTTTTAATGCTTGAAATAAATGACATCTTGTGCTGGTAAGAGAGATCTCACATACACTATCCCTCCATGAAATTGTAAAAAGAAAAAAATCACAACATTTATTTTTTATTATTATTATTATTATTATTATTATTATTATTATTATTATTTTAAAAGATCTTACCCTACTCTGATTGTCTGCTTTAAAATAAACAATAGTCTCTGTTAAAGGCTATCTGATTACAATGTGATTAACTCTGCCTTAGTTTCCTAGGGCTTCTGAAACCAAGCACTACCAATTGGGAAACTTAAAGTCACACAAATTTTTGTCAGGCCAGCAGGCTAGTTTTGGAGGTTAACAGTTTGAAATCAAGGCCTTGTTCTCACAGAAGCCTATAGGGGAGCTATCTCCCTTTGCCTCTTCCTTACCTCCAGCAGTTTCTCAGGAATCTTTGGCATTTCCTGACAGGAAGCTGCATGCCTCCAGGCTCTGCTCATCTTCCTGTGGACTCCTCCCTGTGTGTGCCTTCCCATGACTATCTTCTTGTAAGGACACTGGTCACGTTGGATTAGGCATTTACCTTTCTTCCCGTATGACTTCATCTTCACTAAGTATATCAGCAACAACCCTGTTTCCAAATAACATTACATTCTGAGGTACTTGGGGTTAGGGCTTCAATATGTCTTTTGGAAGGAAACAGAAACCATAGCGGTCCTTGACAAGATCAAGGGTTGAAACTAAAGAAGCTGCTAGTTGGTTCTAACTCCAGTCAGTGACTACTTCCTCCTCTAGGCCTAGCCAGGCTTCTCTCCCTCTTCCTTGCCAGTCAGAATTTCCAAAGGACTTGGGAAACGACAGGAAACAGCTAATAACCTTCTGAGAGCATTTGTCATACCTTGTTTTTATCATATTATACACTGATTCTTGAGGGGAAGTAGGCAAACTTCATTATCTCTTTTTACTAAGAGACAGGAGAAAGAGGTGTAGGATCAGGGGAGAATAAGAATGACTTGCCTAATGTCATTCACTGGGGTGATAAAGCTTGGATTTAAGCACAATTCTGATATCTGCTATTCCTTCACTCTTCTACTACCTCCCAATATCAGCAAGATTCAAGAATTTGGTGGCTTTCAAACTAGTCATTTCTTTCTACAAGTGCCAAAGTTTCCTTGGCCTGTCCTGTATCCAGCTATGTCTACGTGTTTCACCACGCTCTGATAACTCACACTTCTTTGAACCAATCCCAAGAGCTTTCCTAAGCAATCTGCCTCCATTTCAACTGCAAAGTTGAACATCTTCACTTGGAGGTCCCTTAAGTATGGCACTACCTCCCCAAACTCCTTTTGGAGTTTCCCTGTCTCTGTTATTGACCACAGCAGAGGCCTAAGCCAGAAACCTGGACTTCTTTTCCTCTCCTGTATCCACACAGGCATATAATTCATTGTAGCCCATGTTGCATGTATTCCCCAGCTCTCTCAAGTCTCCTCTGCTTTAGCTCAGTCCCTCATCAGCTCTAGCTTGACTATTGGTTTTCCTTCCCCCATGCTCTCCCAGCCCCAATCCAGCCTCCCCACTGTTACTAAGATCACTATCAAAATGACCAGTTTAAGGTTCTTTGGGGCTGTGAGAGAGAAACTACTTAAGAAACATGAGTGGACAAGATACTGGATACTATGGGAGGAAATGTGGTGAGGGTAGTTGCCTTATTAAGAATATGCAAAGATAGTCTCAGATTTCTCAGCTGCTCAAGAATATTAATTACTCAAAGAAGAGTTTAGGTAAATAAAAAGGGTTGTTAAGTAGGGGGAAATGTATATGTGGGAACTTTGAACTACTTGCTTAATTTTTCTGTAAACATCAAATTGCTCTAAAGGGTAAAATCTATTAATTAACAAAAGAAAAATAAAAAGGATTGAGGCTGCACTCCCATCATTCAAATAGGTATAAGATAATATAAATAAAATTAAGCACAATTACAGCAGGTCTGGATCCATGTTTAGGGTTAAGCAGACTGAAAGGAACCTATTTGCTCAATCATATTAAAATCTAACTTGCTGATATGCTGCCTTGCTCTAAATTGCAAGTTTCATAAGCACTAAAAATTGGCTGACCTACTTCACCATAGTAATTGAAAGGGATTATTACTGACAATTAGCAAGCAAGCAATAGTAATAGATAATTTACTTTCCAAATATTTTGCAAGCAAGCACATTTAAAAAAAAAAACAGGAAAGACATGAGTTTTTTCTTGGCAAATTACAATGCATCTTTTATTTCTTGACAAATAGTCATACTGCAATATTTTTTACAGCCTGTAATTCTAACATGGCTCTTACATTCATTACATCTACAGACACTATTGGGATAAGTATTCAGTACAGTGTATGGGGACTCAGCCACTCAGCCCTCATTATAGCCACTGGTCCCATGATCATGGCCTGGGCAAAGCTTAGGGGAAAGGTCTTATATAGTTGGATTTTGTCCTTATAAGAAAAATGGGGTCATTTTCAGTGTAAAAGTTAGAACTCTTCCATCCTCAGAAATTCTATTATATCCTTCCCAAAATGTAAAATTTTTCTCTAAACTTAGAGAAAAATATAATAAAGTTATGGCATATCTATTGCATATCTTTTTCTTTCCACACAATGGTATAGAAATCACTATATCTTTAGTGATGCTTAAGTGATGAGGAATGGAAGTCTGTAACAATTTAGGATGTATTATTGGACAATGTCTTGATTCATTTTTAGGGATACTACTTTTTGAGTTTAAAGTAATCCACGTTCATGGTATTGTATCTTTGGTCAATATGCCATTGACCAGAACTCAATTATTCTACAATTATAAGTTTGTCATAACAGTTTCCATGACTTCTTTTGTTTTTCTATAAGGTTAAAACAACCAAATTTGTTTTACAATTTTGTAAAACAAAATACATGTTACAGACTTCAAAATTACTTGAATGAATTTAGTCCTCTTTGAATTTTCCTGCAAAGGTTCTGCATTAGTGGATTCCTCATTGACAGTGAATTATTTCCTCTCTTTTCCCTTAGTATTGGAAATATATTGTTTTCTGTATAAGCAAGATACAGGAAATTGCAGGAAAATTGGCCCTTTGTATCCACGGACTGCACATCCACAATTCAACCAACTGTGTGAATTGCACTCTGTAGTTAGGCCTCTCTCTGATGGTTGCATCTGTATGAAATATGTATAGACTTTTTTTTCTTATCACTATTCACTAAACAATATAGTATAGCAACTATTCAATAGTGTTTATATTGTACTATACAAGTAATATAGAGATGATCTATGGTGTACAGGCAGATGTGTGTAGGTTATATGCAGATACTTTATATAAGGACTTTGAACATCTGCAGAGCTTGGTATCTGCAGGATGTCCTGGAGTCAGTCTCCCTGTGGACACCAAGGGATAACTGTATCTTCAAATAAAAAATTTTGGATACAACTTACTGTCCTTCAATTTAATGGAAAACCAGGACTATTCTAAGGTTCTTTACCTATGCTGACTTTTCGTGGGTTGGTACTCAAAAACTGTTCAATGAATGAATAAATGAATGTCCTTTCTACATTCTTCTCCCAAAATCGAAGGTATTCTTTAGCATTCACCCTTATTGTTATGACTTGGATAAAAAACCACCACATTCTGTGGTTACAATTTGTTTATCTCCCCACATCAGGAATCCAGGTTTCTGTTTAGTAAGTATTCAGTAAATATCTAATGAATTAATAAAGTAGCTATAGTACTTTACTTCCCTCTCCATATTTACTCTGCCCTTCTTAAAACAATTACAGTCTTTGCTAATTTTTCTCCTACTCTCTAGTTATTCCTTCTCAGACTCTCTTAGAAACTTTATCTTGAGCCCTTTCTTCATTCTATGTCCTGAGTTACTTTAAATATTATCCATCATTTTAGCTTTAAATATTATCTAGATGTTGAAAACCTACCAAATGTGTTCCTTTCTCACCATTCGGGAGGCTGGGAAGTCCAAGATCAAGGTACTGGTCAATTTGGTTTCTCAGGGAGGGTTCTCTTCCTGGTGTGTAGACAGCTGCCCTTCTAGGTGTGTCCTTACATAGTGGAGAGAGAGACAGAGGACAGAGAGAGAGAGAGAGAAAGATTGCTTGAGTCTTTTCTCATAAGGGCATTAATTCTACCATGAGAGTCCCACCATTATAATTTCACCTAAACCCAATCATCTCTCAAAGGTCCTAACCCCAAATGCCAGCACAGTGGGGGTCAGAGCTTCAAAATATAAATTTGGGCAGGGGGTTGGGGGACACACAATTTATTTCATAGCACAAAGCAACTGATCCATGGGTACATCAGTGAACAAAGCTGAAAAAGAATCCATTTAATGGAGTCCACACTCCAGCTGAGAAAGCTAATAATAAACTCGAAAACGAAAATAAATAATTTCAAATAGTGAAAAATGCTATGAGGAAAACAAGCAATGTAATGTGACAGAGCGAAACTCATATGGGGTCAGGAGTTGGTAGGATGTGAGAAACTGGTCTCAGGGATAGTCTTTCTAGGGAGGTGAACATTTGAAGCCTAAGTCTGAATAATGAGAAGGAGCAAGCTGCAGAGCAATGGTTTCCTAGGTACAACAAACTTGAACTTGTTATTTTAAAAATAGAAATTTTTGTCTAACCAAGACTATAATTGGCATCTACAGTTGGCTATGTCAAACACCTCTCATAAGTAGAAGCTTAAAAGTTCTAGATCAACCCCCAGAAATGTAACTCTTTCCTTATCTTCCCTACCTCAGTAAATGGTTTTGCCATGTACCTGACTGATTAAGGAAGACATCCAGGAGCTACTTCTGTTAACTCCCCTTCTCTCATCACCTACAAGTGATCCTGCTCTGAGACATATTTCCAAACACATCTGTCCACTTTTCTACCCAACAACACCAATATGAGTCACCATAATTTCTTTGCAGAAACTCTTTCAATCACCCTCTGATCATTCTCATTATTTTAATCTCCTTCAAGATATTTCATATGAGAGTGAGGGAGTGATCATTCAAAAATAAAAGCCATTGGGTGGCATTACACAATCAAAACAAAGAGGCACTGGTGTAAATTTAGATGCATAGATAAATCAATGAGGAATCCAAATATAAACTCAAATGTATGCTCAAGCAATGTTTGACAATAGTTCCAAAAGATTTCAATCAAGAATAATCTTTTCCATCAAGGTGTTTGGCACATACCTGTAATCCCAGAAACTTGGGAAGTTGCAGCAGGAGGATAACAAGTTTGAGGTCAACCTAGAAAACTTAATGAGACCCTGTCTCAAAATAAAAAATAAAAAGGACTGGGGGCATATATCTCACATGCACACACAATAATAATTTTTTTTTCAGCAAATGCTAGGACAACTGAATATCCACATGTAAAAAATATGAAATTGGGGGCTGGGGATATAGCTCAGTTGGTAAAGTGCTTGCCTTGCAAGCACAAGGCCCTGGGTTCAATCCCCAGCACCACAAAAAAAAAAAAAAAAAAAGAAATTGGGCCAATTCCCTAAGCCATACATAAAAATGAACTCAAATTGATTTTTTTTATCTAAATGTAAGAACTAAAAATATAAAATTATTTGAAGAAAGCATGGGAATATAGCTCCATGACATTGACTTAGTCAATCGTTTCTAAGATATAGCAAAGAAAAGCATAAACAACAAGAAAAAAAGTGGATAAATTGACTACATCAAAATTGAAAGCTTTTGTACTGCAAATAATACCACCAAAGAAGTGAAAAGACAACCCACAAAACAGGAGAAAAATATTTGCAAAGCACATATCTTACAAGGGACTTATATCTAGAATATATAAAGATCTCTTACAATGCAATTACAAAAAGATAATCAGATTAAAAAGTGGGCAAAGAATTTAAACTGGCTATTCTCTAAAGAAGCCATACAAAGGAATGATAAGCAATGAAAAGATATCAATCTTCTTAATTATTAGGAAATGGAAATCAAAACCACAGTGAGATACTACTTCATATCACCAGGATGGTGCTGATAAAAAGACCGTAGTGTTGGAGAGGATTTGGAGACATTGGAACCCTCACATACAGCTCTTGAGAATATAAAACTATGAAGTCACTTTGAAAAACAATTCGGATGTTTCCCAAAATGTTATATAGAGAGTTGCGATATGACCCAGAAATTTTACTCTTAGGTATATATTTAATAGCAATAAAAACATATATCTACATAAGAACTTGTACTTGAAAATTCATGACATTATTATTTATTCATAATAGCTAAAAGGTAGACACAATTCCAAAGTCTACTTACTGATAATTGTATAAATAAAATATGGTATATCCATATAATGGGTTAATATTTAACAATCAAGTACAGGTACATGCCACAGCAAGGATGACCCTTGAAAACATTACGCCAAATGTAGGATGACAGTCACAAAAGACCACATGTGTGTGATTTCATTTATAGGAAATGTCTAGAATAGGCAAATATGTAGAGACAGGAAGTAGCTAGTGGTTGCTTAGAGCCTGAGGTAGAATTGGGGAGGGGAATAGGCAGGGACTGCTAATGAATGTAAGGATTCGCTGTGGGGAGGCAAAAATATTCTCAGATAGTGATGATTGTAAAACTGTGTGAATATGCAAAAAACCATTAAATTGTATACTTTAAGCGAGTGAATTATATGCTTTGTGAATATCTTAGTAAAGTTGCTAGATAATTGTTGGGTGCTGGATCTATTCTTTAGCTTCTAGGTTACATTTTTAATTCATTTGTCAAAATTTTATAGTTGAGATATGTGCATTTCAGAATATATAAAATTTACATAAAACAGTAAAACCGAGTGAAAATAAGGAATGAGGGAAAGCACAGGTAAAACAAATGTTGCAAAAAGCTAATAATTACTAAAGGTTAAGAGGTGAGTAGTGTTTTATTATAATATTCTGTTTTCTGTATATGTTTAAAATTTTCCATAATATAAAATAAAAAGTGTATACTTGGTAATGTTAAATGTTAAAAGTACAGTAAAGAAATATGAACTTCAAGAGAAGAAATATGAACATAAGTGCTGGCATTTAAAATCTATTTTCATTACCCAAAGATATATTTTCCTTAATAATATTGAAATGTCAAAATATTGTATGTACATACACACACACACACACACACACACACACACACACACTTTTTTCTCTTTACCTTTTTCTTTTTTTCTTTTTCTTTCTTTCTTTTTTTTTTTTTTTTTTTTGTGGTTTCAGGGATTGAACCCAGGGACACTCCATCACGGAGCTACATTGCCAACTTTTAAATTTTTTTATGTAGAATTAGGGTCTCACTAAATTGCCAAGATTGACCTTGAACTTAGAATTCTCCTACCTCAGCCTCCTGAGTTGCCTGCCTCCTGGGATTATAGGTGTGCTCCTCTGCATCTGTATATATTTATAGATATGAGGTAGCTATAACTATTATATCTCTCAAACTTTAGGGTGCACATGAATCCAGGGAAATCATATAAAATGTAGATTCTGAATCATTAGAGCTTGGATGCAGTCTAAAATTGTGCATTTCTACCGAGGTCCTAGGTAATACCAATGCTGCTGGACCAGCGACTACACTTAGCTTACTAGTGCTCTACACATTTTTAACTTTGTTAGCAGAGTTAGTTCTAGTACTAAAGATGTAATCAAACAGTACTAAAGGTGTAACTAAACAGTATATGCACGATCATTTATACACTGCTTTGTTCAGGAAATGATCTCTCAGGTAGGGCTGCGTTATCCTTGGAGAAAAGGAGGACAGTAAAACACTGTCCCTGAAGTGCTGCTTTTCATTAGCAAGAACCTTGCCAAGTTCAGTGTTTTAGTCAGCTTTTTTGTTGCTAAGACCCAAAAGACCTGACAAGAACAATTATAGAGGAGGTTATTTGTCGCTCACAGTTTCAAGGATCTCAGTCCATAAATGGCCAACTCCATTCCTTAGTGCCTGAGATGAGGCAGAACATCATGACAGAAAAGTGTGTGGTGGAGGAAAGCATCTGGGGACATGGCACCAGAAAACAAAGTGAGAGTTCTCCTCTCACCAAGGACAATTCCCTGAAATCACCCCCACAATGACCCACCTCCTCTAGCCACAGCTACCAGCCTACAGTCACATTAGGAGATTAATGCACTAATTGGGTTAAGACTCTTACAACGCAGTCATTTCACCTCCAAACTTTCTCTCATTTTCTCACATCTGAGCTTTGGGGGGACACCTCATTCTAAACCATAACATTAAGGTAATGGAGTGATTGAGTCTGGGTCGGAATGTCCAGGCAAATATTATCTCTAAGGACACTGGCTTTCTCTCACATACGCTGAGAATTAGGACAAGTTAATGTTATCTGCAGAAAGCTGCTTTCTTGCATGTATGGCAAATTCCTTGGGATACTGGTCATACGCTGGGACAAAGCACTGTGGAGAGGGAAGCACTCATCAAGCTTGCTGGCACTGGACTGCACATCACAGAACAGAGGTGCATTTTCTGGTGAAGAACCAGAAGTACCAGGTGAAACCGAGGTGCCCCTGACAAGCCTGTGGCCACTGGACTTCCTGGTGAAGCATCGTTCAGTCCATCACCACTGGACCATCCCCATAAGCATATCTCAAGAAACCTTGTATTTTACATCTCACCTCTAGTGTTTTCTTTGGTCTCTCAGTAACGTATCCCATTGCTCTAGTACAGTTGGGCTATGGATGAAACAAGGGCAGACGATTCTCCTTGTTTTGATGAGATCCCATTTTAATGTTTAGTCACTCTGGTTCTGGAGGAGTACATATTCTAGTAAAGGTGGAAAATATGTGAGTGCATAAATCGCTTAAAAATTACATAACACAAGCTGGGCATGGTGCTGCACACCTATGATCCCAGGGAATTAAAAGCCTAGGGCAGGAGAATCACAAGTTCAAGGTCAGACTGCAATATATCAAGACCCTCAGCAACAAAGGGTCTTAGAGAGACACTGTCTTTAAATAAAAAATAAAAATAAAATAGAGCCAGGAATGTAGCACACTGGTAAAGTGTCCCGGGGTTCAATCCCCAGTAACAACAGCAAGAAGAAGAAGAAAAACAACAATAACCTAAGGCAGTAGATGACGAGGGGCGAGCTTCTGCTCTTGGATCTCCATTCAGATATGTTCTACATGTCATTTGTTTAAATTTTTTTTCAGTTGTAGATGGACACAATACCTTTATTTTATTTATTTATGTGGTGCTGAGGATCAATCCCAGTGCCCCGTGCTTGTGAAGCAAACACTGTACCACTGAGCCCCTCTACTTTTTTTTTAAAACTTGATTTTCTTTTCATTTTAACTATTCTGTTCATGTTACTATGTATGAAAACATTTGCTACATCAAACAATCTGAATTATAGAAACAGAAGTTAAGGAATGCTGCATGCATATCTTACATAGTAAGTCTGATAGAAATTCAGATAAAGAGAAGAATCTAGAAATCACTAGGCATTGTCTTACTATGCTTTTTTTTTAGCCATAAAACAAATTTATTTTAAAAATTAGTTTTTAGGAGTGACTTTTAAGCTGGAGCTGCAGCAGCAAGGGAAGAGTAAAGTAAAGGGATGAATAAATTGTTTGTCAGGGTACTCTAAGAAATTAAAGAAAAATTTAGAAAGTAGAATTGGAATTAGGTAGTGGAATACTTTGAAGAGTAAGACTCAGTAATTTTTCTCTTCTTCCAAAGGCAGGGGGAAATCACTGAAGGTTTTTTTGGGTGAATGACAAGAAGGAAGCTTGGTGGGGCGTGCTGGAGGAAGCTGGAAGGAGCTGGAGGAAGCAGGGAGAAGTAGTCTCACCCTACAAGCCACAGGGCACTGGCATAGATACAGACATTCAGGGAGAAGTAGATGTGGAATATCTGGATTTGGTCTAATATAAATATTTTAGCTTAACTTAAATCAATTACTCTTGTTTGATTTCTGTGAACACAGGAGAAAATGACTAGACTATTTGAATAAAGCCCAAACTCAAAGACTTTATGTGCTAGAAAATAATGTATTTTTACTTTTTCCAAGTTTTTTTAAAAAAATCCATCAAAATGCTTTGTTCTTTGTTAATCAAAAACACACAAACACAAGTGTACACACACAGATGCATGCAGTAATACACATATAACACTACACACACTATCTTCTCTTGACCTTGGTATCCATGTCTTCTGCCATTCCATTCTCCACTTAGTGCTCTGTGTATAGAAGAATCTAAACCCACAGCTACCCTTCTGCATTGCGGATTGGCCTCTTAGGATGTTATAGTCTGGCTTCTGTCCCACCACTCAATTGGACTTCTGGGAAGATTTTCTCCTACTTTTCAAATGCAGTGACCTAAAAAATTTTCATTATAAAAAATTCCAAACATGCAGGCAAAAAATAGTATGATGATCTCTGTATCTCCATCACTTATTCTCAATGATTACTAAGATTTTGCCACGTTGCTTCATTTATCTCTTTTCTATTTTTCTTTTCAGAGTTATTTGAAAACAAATCCCAAACATCATGTCATTTTGCACATTTCATTTTTAAAAATAAATTTGGACATTTTCTTCTGCAATTATGTCATTATCACACCTAACAAAATTAACAATTATTCTGTAATTGAATACTGAGCACTATAATCAAATCTCCTTCCAAGTTATCTTTAAAAAATGGTTTTTTTTATAATTGTTTTGTTTGAATCAGGAGCTAAACAAGGTCTACACATGGCATTTTTTTGATAAGTTGCTGAAGCCCCTCATAATTAAAAATATTTCTCTTCCTTTTTATTCCTTACTTTTGCTTCTCTCTGTATTTGACTTGGTAAAGAAATTGGGTCAGTGTATTTGAAGAACATCCCAACCTGAATCTGTCCATTTGTTTTTTTGGAGTGGTGTGTGTTTATTCCTTTTTCAGTTGTATTTGCTGAACACGGAGGTTACCTCTATATGCTTGTTTAGATTCCAGATCAACTTTTCCTGGCACGGTGGTACCATGTGCTTCAAACTATACTGCATCAGGAGACACATAATGCTTCAAGTCCCACTTTTCATGCTGATTGATCAATGAGTTCAAGTGTTGACCGTTTGCTCTCTCCATCAACTTTTCATCTCATGGTTCATTTATTGTTGTTTTTTGCCTAAATTGGTTTACTTCATTATTTAGAAAATGGTGATTTTCTAATTATATCATCCATTGTAAATTTATGGAGTTTGCTTATAAAGAGGAACTTTTTCTGCCTCATCCATGGGGTCCTTCGGTTAGTCTGTGGTTTATACAGGAAAGGCAAAATAAATGTTTATGTCTTTTAAAGGCCAGGCTTTAGACTTAATTACTTTCAGTGGTGTCCAGTAAAATGTTTTCTCCACCCCCTCACTTTGGTGGTGTATTTATTTTCCTACCAGTATTTAATGATTTAAATTGATTGCATTTTTTTTAATGCTCAAACTGTCCCTCCTTTATCCAAATGGAGGTCCTTCATGTTGTGCATTGGTCCTTTGACAGAGATCCTGCTTTCCAATCCACTAAGATATATCAGGTGAAAATAGTTCTTTGACTAAAAGTAGTTTGTTGTTGTTATTCTTTCTATGAAACCCTAATTTCTTTTAGTGGAAATTGGCGTTAAAATATTACAAACTGGCCCTGGTCATGCTCGTTGCTCAGGATATACAGAAATCAACAAAAGTAACCAGTTTACTTAAAACTGGAAACATCTATGTTGGACTGAATGGCTAACACAACAGATATTCACTTTTTCCCACAGTTCTAGAATCTAGAAGGGTTTCAGCCTCGTGGTTTCAATGAGGCCTCTCTACCTGGCTTCCAGATGGCCACCTTCTTGCTATGTCCAGGCATGGCTTTTCTTCCATGTATGTTCTGAGAGAGTGAGGACTCTTGTGTCTTTTCCTCTTCTTACAAAGATACCAATCCTATTGGATTAGGGGCCCATGCTTAGGAACTCATTTAACTTTAATTATGTCCTTAAAAACCCTATGTCCAAATATAGCCACATTGGGAATTAGACCCTTAACACATGAACTAAAATCTGAGACATATTCTCTGCTATTTGACTAGTCACAATAAATCAGACATTTGTAGGTCACATCCTTGATGGCCTCCTGTGTTCATGCTAAATTTGTGTGTGTTTGTGTGTGTGTGTGTACCAAAAGAACATAAGGTAAAAAGTTTACTGCTGGGGAGGAAAAAAAAACAAAACCCATATGATTCTAGCTGTAAAGAATCAGGGTTTGGTAAGACCACACAATGGGCGGGGAATGCAAAGATTTTATATAAATTAACGTGATTTAACATACATAGGAGTAAAAGTTAACACAGCAAAGTAAGCTCCTAAGTGCCAGACTCTGGAGTAAGCACTTCTGAAAGCCAACAGAAGAGAGTACACAGGAGTCAGTTGTCATAAGATCCTAGGTACAGCTTTCTCTGCAGTGTTTAAAATTCCTAGCCACTTCTTTGGTATTCTCTTTTCCTTAGGTTTTGTGACAATACCATTTGCTAAATTTCATGCTTCTTCTCTTCTTTGGCTTTCTTCTGGGTTTTGTTTGTTTGTTTGGTGTTTTGCTGTTGTTGTTGTTGTTTTGTTTTTTGGCCAGCTCTCCTTCCTCCCAGGAAGCAGAACTCGGTTGTTGATTCTCTTCTTTGGCAACAACAATAGATAACCAGCACTGTTATGTTAGTCATTGTTCTAAATGCATTTTATTGTTTAATCCTCACAATACCCCATGATGTGTAGAGATTATTATTGCTGTCATCTGGCAATGAGGAAACAGAACTCAAAATTCCTTGTTCAAGTAGTTTACCCAATACCTTTTCACTATTTCTGTACTCCTCATTTTTAGCATAAGGTCCATTTCTTATTTTTAAAATATAGCATTTTTTTTCCAGACACAAAGTAATTCATGAGCGTCTCAATGGAGAGTCTACTCACACAACATGGAAGCTGAGAAGTGCCAAGTCCTGGGCTCAGCAAGCTGGAAACCCAGGAGAGTCCATGGTATGGTTTCAGTCCCAACATAAGTCCACAGGCAGAAGAAGACCAATTGATATCTCAGGTTGAAGACAGTCAGGCAGAGGAAGCAAACTCTTTCTTGCTCAGCGTCTTCATCCTGTTCAGTCCTTCAACCGATAGGTGAGGTTCACCAACCTTGGGGAAGCCCACCTGCTTTGCTCCATTTACTAATTCAAATGATAATCTCATCCATAAAAAGCCTCATGGACAAACCCAGAGTAACCAAACACGTAGCTGTGTCTTGAAGTTGACACATAAAATTAACCATCATGGTATCATAAAATATTTGAAAACAACATGGATGTATGAATCAATATCTTCTCATCATTTTTCCATCATTCCTTCTGCTCCCATTTCACAGACCTACTTCTGCATTTCTTTTCTTTTTTTCTTTTTTTTTTTAGGAATCTGAGACAGGAGGATCACAAGTTTGAGGCCAGCTCAGCAACTTAGCAAGGCCCTCAGCAACTTAGTGAAGCCCTGTCTCAAAGTAGAAAAATTAAAAAGGGCTGGGCATATAGCTCAGTGGTAAAGCACCCCTAGGTTAAATCCCCAGTACCAAAAAAAAAAAAAAAAAAAAAGAGTGAAGGGATAGATGTGGATTCTGTATGGATGGTGCCTGAAGCATTGCAGGGAAGTGGAAGCCTTGGAAGATGAGGCTGGATTAAGTAACCCAGGACTTAACTGTGATGTGGAGATTGAGGATTGACACCTCAATCCCAGTGCATGGTCCATCTGGTCCTCCAGAGATGCCTCCTCTGACCCTCTCCCCTGTTGCATGTGCCCATGGTGGTATGTTCATTTTTGGCAGGTTGTTCTTGTTGGTTCTGTTCTGATCTCTGCTTCCTCTTCTTTCCATCCCACCCAGCAGATGCCTTAACCCTAAGACATGCTTAGATATAGATGAAAAATAAAGGAAGGAGCATCTTATGGTCCTGAGCCAAACTTTTAACTTGTCTAAATTTCCATCCCTTCTTCTTTTATTTACTTTTCTTCCTCCTCCTCCTCCTCCTCCTCCTCCTCCTCCTCTTCTTCTTCTTCTTCTTCTTCTTCTTCTTCTTCTTCTTCTTCTTCTTCTTCTCCTTCTCCTTCTCCTTCTCCTTCTCCTTCTCCTTTTCTCCTTCTCCTTCTCCTTCTCCTTCCTTTTTTTAATTCACCCAATTCATGCTACTTCTGCATTTCTAACAGACCAGGCATTGACCCAAATTGCAGACATGGCCCAAGTTCTTTGATGTGTTCTAATTTTTCTTCTTTTTCATCACTTAAGTTTTAACTCAAATACCACCTCCCACAAGTGACATAACTTGATCACCTTATCTAATGAAGCCCTCATCCAAATTCCCAATCTTAATCTGAGAAGCTCTCATTCACTATTTTGCTATCCTGATTGAGTTTCTTTAGGGAACTTATTATCTGAAGTTATCCTCTATATTTTTATGCATTTCTTGTGTTTATTGTCTTTCTCTTCAACTAGAATGTAACCACAAAATAAGGACTGGGTCTGTTTTGTTCATTACTTATCTCCAGAACCCAGACAAGCACATGGCACAAAGTAAATTCTTCATCAATGTTGAATGACAGTAGGTCCCAGCATCATCAGGCTTCCATCCTCTATATTTTTTAAGTGCCAAAGAAAGGAATGCCTCTTTCCTAACAATTTTAAAGAAAGAGAAAAATTTTAAAAAAATTTTTTAAGGTATAAATCTAATAGTTGCTCATGGGTCATTCAACCACCCTGAACTAATTGTTGTGGCCAGGAGTTACAATAACCTTCCTAAACTTAGCACTAGTCACATTATTTCCCTGCACAATAGCCTTTAATATGTTCCCTTTGTTCACCGAATAGCTTGCAGATGAAGTTGATATTCAAAACTCCAAACCATCAACAATGGAAATTTTATCACCTCTAATCATATTCCCCAAATGCTCTTTCAGCCAAACTGTATGTCACAAGCTCTGTACTTCCTAGCTTTCCCACTACTTTGTATTTGTTTCTTCTGCTTCTTTTTTAGTATTTTTTTAAGTTGTTGATGGACCTTTATTCTTTTTCTTGTTGTTTTCTTTATTAATGTGGTGCTGAGGATAGAACCCAGTACCTCACACATGCTAGGCAAGCGCTCTACCACTGAGCTACAACTCCAGCCTTTCTTTCTGCTTCTTAAAACATTCTCCTTCTCATCTCTATTTCCAAATATTCCCACCCTTGAAGATTGAGCTCCAATGCCTTTTCCTTTGAGGCTTCCCTGAATGCTCAAGCCAGTAGAGTTTATTTTTCTTACCTGGATTCTGATGATCCTTGCTTTGTGCCACTGTATTAGAACTTGTGCATATGCAGTTTGTATATTAAAATTATTTTTAAATTTATTTTTAACTGATGTATAAAGTGTGAACATTGCACATGTAAGTGGAGTACCATGTAAGTTTCTATACATGTACACGTTATATACTGTTTAAGTAGGCTAAACATATCTATCTCCTTACATTTACCTTTTCTTTATGATTAAAACTTTGAAAATCCTCCTGGCTTTTTGGAATGAATAGTACATTATTATTAGCTATCATCATGCTACTGGTAAACAGCACACCAGAATTTCTTGCTCCTATCTAACAACTATCACTTTGTACCCATTGATGAAACTTTCCCTATGCCTCCCCTTCCCACTCTCTTGGCCTCTGGTAGCAACATTATACTCTGAAATTCAATGTGATCAACTAAAATTTATTTTAGCATATGAATTCTCTTCCATTATTAGAGTGTAAGCCTGCTAAGAACAGAGGAAACAGACTGGTGTAGTTGGAAGAATGTGGAAATTTGATATTGCAGAAGCTGTATACTTAAACCAAAAGCACCTTGGGGAATAACAAAACATAGTGGAGAATAACAAAACATAGTGTCTATAATACGTTTCCTGCCATGTGTTATAATATCTGATAAATGTGTGTCAAATATTTACAATATAAATTAAATTAAAAAATTATCTTAAAAATTCTAATTTATCACACGAGCTTCATTTCTGTTTTAACTTCTATTAAAGGGTGATCTGCCATTATTTCAACCTAATCAGATCCCACCAACAACTCTTTGCTCAACCTTTCAATTTCCTTACTTCTGTCACTGGCAAGACTACTTTCCCCAATAATTCCCCAATAGATTTGAGTTTCTTTTTCATCTTCTTTCTCTACTATTTTTTTCTCCAATTTACATCTTAAAATATCTCTAACATCTGTCTCTTCTTACAACACTCCCAACATTTTCATTCAGTCTCCTTTGTAAAACGTGGCTAAATCACTGTATGGAATCCCACATTCATTTTATTTAAGTTAAAGGATGGATGGATGGATGGATGATGAATGGATGGATGGACAAGAGACCTAATCCTGATTTTGTTCTTTAGTTTCCAAAATAGAATTTATGATAAGGTGTTTTCTAATATTTCAAGAGTTCAAGGGCTTTCCAGAACAAAATTATTTTACTTGAATTTTAAAGTGTATATTATTAAGCCATTTCAAGATTATTTGTAGGTGAGTGCTTTTAGAAGAGTGTTAAAAAGTAAACCAACAATTTTAGAATACTTGAACTTCAACTCAATGAGGTATTGCTTCTTGAAGAACCCCATCATCAGGTGCTATCACTGTCAGAAGGTATACAATGACAGACTTCAACAATGAGCCTCAGGCCTTCAAAAGGATGAAAACATGAATGAACTTCATATTTCAAAATCAGTATGGA
>JAJEJO010000815.1:940239-967933 GCA_020662805.1 Glaucomys volans
AAAGGATGAAAACATGAATGAACTTCATATTTCAAAATCAGTATGGACTGTGCAGTACCTGGATCCCATGCCCCAGAAATCACTTATTCCATATGACTTAATTATAAATCATTCCCACAATCTCTGCTTTTTGTAATTTACTCAGGTATAGTTTAACATAGCACACACATGATATTCTGATAAACGACTAGGCCATATTGCCTAACTTTGTTTTATCCTTCTTTGGTAACCAGTCCCAAGATGAACCTTAATGATCCCTGCCTCCTATTTTTACACCTTTGTATAATCCCTACCCACATTATTCCAGGATTGGTCTGTATAACCAAGAGAATATGCCAAAATTTATGCGATCACTTCCAAGATTAGGTTATGAAAGACTGTACCTTCTGTCCTTTGGCTCTCTTCCTCTCAGATCATACTTAGAACTGGATATGGAATCCTTCATGATTAGTTGATTGAGGAAGAAAAAGCTTGGGCTTGGTTTACAGGTGATTCTATATGATTTGTAGACAATACTCAAAAATGAATGGTTGCAGTGCTCAGTTTCACTCTGGGATTGCCCTAGAAGGCAGTGACAAAGAAAATCCTCTAAGTGGCAGAATTCTGAGCAGTGTACCTGGTTGTTCATTTTGCATGGAAACAGAGATGGACAGAGGAACAGATATATATCAACTTATGAACTATGGCTAATGGTTTGGTTGAACAGGCAGAGACTGGGACAGAAGATGATTGGAAAATTTGTGAGAAGGAAGTATGGAGAAGAGGCATGTCTTTGTCCACTTCCTGCTGTTACAATTGAATACCAAAGACCAAGTAATTTATAAAGAATACAGATTCATTCCACTCAGGGTTCTGGAGGCTGTGAGGTCCAAGATTAGGAAGCCACATATGGTGAGCACTTCTTGCTAGTGGGGATTCTTCAAAGTAATGAGGTGGTGAAGAGCACCACATGGATAAAGATGAAAGAATTAGAGGAGAATCAAACCAAAAGGCTGTCAGAGCCATTAGTTGGAAGAAGATGATATCTGTGAATGACAATAGAGATCAGAGCATTGACAGGCTGCTCCCCAATAAGTCTGCACTGGAATATGGTACAGATAAGAAACAGATCCTTTTTGTGTTACTCCATTGTAGTCTGGGGGAGGTAAGGAATATAGCATACCCAGCTATTAAAACCTGGGAATTAAATTTTGTATAAGAAGAGAAGATGCAATTCAATGCCTCCATATGAATAAATAGTCCAAGTACCACAAATGGGATAAATCCAGGATTTTCTTCATTGACCTGCATTACTAACTGGTCATATATCAAGTGTCCAAGTATGTGTGGGAATACACCTGGAACATCTATCTCTGCATCAGTACCATGTGGTTTTAATTACTATGGTATTAGGATAAATCTCCTCTTGCAGTAGGGCAAGACTACCCACTTTATTCTACTTTGTCAAGAACTTCTTGGCTTTTCTTGAACCTTCACTTTTCCATATAGAGTTCAGAATCAACTTCATAAATTTTATACTAAAACATGAGATTTTTATTGGAGTTCCTTTGAAACAATATATAAACTTAGGGAGAACTGATGTCCTTATAATATTAAGCTTCTAACCTATTTGTTTCCACTTAGTGTTTTTCAGTATGATTTTATTCAGTATGGTTTAGGGAAGTATGAACACCAAAGATTCAATAACATTTGTGACAGGAAGAATAGAGATGTTCCTTCACATATCTTGTCATGAACCCATCATGAGTTGAAAATACCCTAAATTGAAAATGCATTTATACCAGGCATGGCAGTGCATTGCCTGTAATCCAGCAGTTCAAGAGGCTGAGGCAGGAGGATTGCGAGTTCAAAGCCAGCCTCACAATCTAACAAGAACCTAAGCAACTCAGGGAAGCTCTGTCTCTAAATAAAAAATATGAAAAAGGGTTGGGAATGTGACTCAGTGGTTGAGCAACCCTGGTCTCAATCCCTGGTACCAAAACAATAAATGAATAAATAAATAAATGAAAATGTACTTAACACACCTATGGAACATCATAGCTTAGCAACATAGAACACTGTGAAGTATTGGTTGCTTCCTTTTGTGGTTGCGTGACTTACCGAGAGTTGTGGTTCTCTGCTGCTGCTCCGTACTATGAGAGAGCATTATACAACACATTGATAGTCCAGCAAAATATAAATATTCGATGTTTGAGGTATGGTGTCTACTGAATATGTATTGCTTTTATACCATCATAAAGTTGAAAAATCCTAAATTAAGTCAACATACATCAGGGACCACTGTAATGTCCATGTCCTAATTCTCAGAAAACCGGTGAATAGTTTACTTTACATGAAGAAAGGGATTTTCAGATAGGATTAAGGTTAAGGTTAAGGACCTTGAGATGAGGAGATTATATCTGTTTTATCCATGTGGGTCCAATGAGATTGCAGGAATTTATAAGAGTCACGGACATCTCTTGGCCTTGAACAGAGGGAGATGGCTATAGTGAATGGACAGAAAAATGCTTTGAAAATGTAGAATGAGGGATATAAGCCAAGGAATGTGGGCAGGCTCTAAAATTTAGGAATGGCAAGGTAAAGGCTTCTCTTCCTAGAGCCTTCAGAAAGGAATACAATCCTGCTGAAATCAAGATTTTAGTCCAAGGGACCTGTGTCACATTTCTAAACTACTGAACTGTAAGAAAATAAATTTGTGTTAAGGCACACTAAATTTGCAATAATTTTTACAGCAGCAATAGTAAATTAATATATTATTATTATTAGTTTGCAAATCAGAATTTGTTCAGATTTACCTATTATCATTTTTATTGTTTTTTTTAAATTTTGTAGTTATAATATGGACAGAATGCCTTTATTTTGTTTATTTTTATGGAGTGCTAAGGATCAAACCCAGAGCCTCAACACATGTTAGGCAAGCGCTCTGCCACTGAGCTACAGCCTCAGCCCACCATTTTTATTGTTGACCAGTCTTTATGAATTTCATAACATCAAAACCTCAGAAAGTAGTTTTCTGAGCATTTTTCTTTATTATATCATTGTTTTTGAAAATATTCTGCAGGGTTTACAATTTAAGGTTGATTTTTATTTTTCTCTCAGCAGAGTGAAGATATTCCACTGTCTGTCTCTCATTAAAAAAAAAAAAAATCAACCAATCGACTATCATTTATGAGACATTCTGTCTTTTCTTTCTGGCTATTTTTTCAGTTTCTCTTTGTAGTTTTCTTCAGTTTCACTGCAATATGTCCAAGAGTATTTTGCCTTATTTAACTTTCTGGGGGCTTTGCTGTGCTTCTAGAATGTGAAAATTCATGTCTTTCTCGTCAATTATCTCTTTGATGTTTTGTCTTTCTGGTTGTTCTTAGAATCTGTAATTCATCCCTATCTTAAGTTTTTTTTTTTTTTTTTTTTTTTTTTTTTTAAATTTCTGAGCTTCGTTCTGATGATCAAGCAGATGGAGTCAAATGGTACAGTCAGCATTCAGGTTTGGGAGGCTGCAAGTGAAGGCTGAGGATTGAAAAGTCCAAGACTGTCCATGAGGTAGATGAGAAGGTAATGTAGAGACCAGGAGGGAGGCAGGAAGAATAGGTCTTGGAATGTTCCGGGACAACATTGGAAAATTATTTCTGAAAAGAGGATAAGGGGAAACTGATTTTAAAGATGTGATTAATCTCCCATCCTTATGGGGAAGCACAGAGAATGCATCTTGCTTATGTTTGTCTATGCTTTGTGCCAGAGAATGGCTGGCATTAAAAAAAAAAAAAGAGGGAAAGTAGGCTAGGCTACAAAATTCAATGGTTGAATGTTAAAGAAGAAACAAAGAATAAAAAGTATGTGGGGGCAGAGGAGAGTCACCATAAAAGGCAGAAGTGTAGAGACATTTTAAGCATGGGAATTTTTTTCATATTTTAATTTGTATTACCTGAGTAGCAATAAACAGCTGCATCTCTGTGAAAAATCAAAAATCACATATAAAGCTAAAATACCTCTGCTATCCCCCTCCCAGTTTTAGAACACTCATACTCTACATGAACCATGATGGGGACTTGCTCTTAGTATTTAGACAAAAAGACGGCCAGATTAAACATAGATGAATTGTGTGTGTGTGTGTGTGTGCACAAGTGTGCATGTGTGTGTTACAAAGAATTAAAAACATAGGTAGATGCTGAAGACTAGAAAAAACCAGAGTGACACTGACAATATTCTAATCAGGAAGTAACCAGGCCCAACAAAGGATTGACAGAGCAAAGAAAGCTGCTAAAGTTGATAAATGAGTATATGTGGAAGAAGAAAGATTTGAAAGTAAAGATAACGCCAAAGATTTGGGTTTAAATACCAGGACAGCAGCTGGTGATTCCCCTGGTGTTCAGGAAGTAGGGCAGTTGGGAAAATTTCAAATGAAACAAAGACATTTGTCTGAGGTACACTGATTTGAGGTGGAAATGACCTCGAATCTGATTAAAATCTTTAATCAAATGACAGTCTTCTGTGGCTTGAAACGTACCCTATTTGACAACCTATTTAATAAGTAATCTGCCCTACTGAATATTGATGAATATTTACATTTTCCCCAGTCATTATGATTTTGAGTCCTCTATTCTTTAAAAAGAATTTTCTTAAAATGTTTCCTTTTTAAATAACATTCTTTAAAAAGAATTTCCTGTTCAATCCCAAGTACAGTAGTAAATTTTTATTCTGAACAATCAGAGCTGTGTAAGCTGCATCGAATCCTTTGCCTTCTTGTGGCCTGGGTGTGATCATATAAAATAAAAGGATTTGGATTTTCTTTTCCGACAATGTTGCAGAACTGATATCCTAATGTACTCTTTTGCTGAAAACAACTAAGAATGCTAAAACACTAAAACAATTCTTTTTTGCTTCATTAAGTGCATTGACAAGATGACCAGTAAGCAAGTTAGGATTTCAGAAGGGTTCTTGTGTGAGAGTGTAAAGGTGAGTCTGAAACAAACCAGATCCCTCCTTCACTGAAGTCCATGCCCTCCCCCATGATGTCATCCAGGACACAAGGAAAGTTCCTGGTCTTAAACCAGGGTGTTGAACAAAAGAGGAAAATATTTCTCCTTTGAAACTTGTTAAACATATGTGAACCTTCTGAGCTCTTAGGTCAATTTACATTGACTACCTACCTTCTCCAAAAATCTTAAAATGGATAACACTGTGTTTTCAGGTATTCCCAAATACCTGACAGAGGCAAATGCAGTTGTTCTTTGAGGGAGTTTGCCTCCATGACAGATCTCAAAGAATTCTGATAGATAATATTCAACATGAAATAACAAGCAGCACAGACTGCGAATAAAGCAGATATATAAATTATCAGGTACAGATTATGAAACAACTATGTTTAACATATTTAAGAAATCAGAGAATAGCTTAAAACTGTGAGCAGGGAAAAAGTAAATGCAAAAGAGGAAAAAGCATTTTTAGAATAAAACAAATAGAACTAGAACTAGAAATCACAATAATTAATTTAGAAATTCAGTGGATTGTGCTAACTACACAGTAGACTAATTAAAGGAGCAAGTGAACTGGAAGGCAGATCTGAGTAACTTGGAATAGAGAATGGAGAAACAAAGAGATGGAAAATATACAAAAATGATATTTTTTTCATGGAGCACAGAATGAGATGATTTACCTTTTCAAGAGGAAAAAAAAGAGGGTAGATATAGAGGAAGCAAGATTTGAAAAAATTTCAGTGCCAATTGTAAACAATAATCTATACCTTCAAGAAGTCCAACAAAGTACAAGCATAAAAATATCTATACCTTATTTCTACTCAATAAAATAGCAAACAAACAATCAGTAACAACAAAACCTCTCTAAACCTGACACAGCCAATTCCTGTCAAGGATGAGCAACAGGAACTTATACTTTACCAATGTAAATTCAAAATGGTTTAAACACTTTGGAAGATACTTTGGCAAGTTTATTACAAAGTTAAATACTCTTACCATACACTTTAGCAATTGAATTTCTATTTATATACTGAACTGTTTTGATAACTTATACCCCACTGTAATGGTTAATTTGAATTGCCAACTTAATTGGATTAAGAGATTCCATTGATTAAGAGGCTTCTGGGTGTGTCAATGAGGACATGTCTAGGAATGATTGAAATGTGGGATAGTGAACTGAAGTGGAGACCCTTCCTACCCATGGGCAGCACCGCCCAATATGATGGAGTAAAAACTGGAAGAACAAGGAAGAAGATGCAGTCTCAGCTCTTCTTGAATGGTTCTTGATCACTCTTAGATTGTCTGAGGACATTGGACTCTCTCTTTTTCACTCGTCCAAAGCTGACTCTGCTAGTGGTTCTCCAGGTAGTTTCCAGAAGCCCTGGTCTCTGATTAGGGTAGCATTGTTGATCCTTCTTGTTCTGGGGCTTCTGCCTCTTGGACTGCACAGCTGCTGGTTCTTCCAGCTGCAGACCACCATTGTGGACTATTCAGCTTCTGGTTGCATAGCCAATCTAATAAATCCCCTTTTTATAATCATATTTCCTGTTGATTCTGTTCCTTTAGAGAACCCTGATTAGTACACACACAAAAACCTGAACATGAAAAATTACTGTGATTTACTGGAACCTAGCTGGAGGCTGGATGTTCTTCAATAACTGAAATAATATACCAACAGTGATAACCTACACTATGGATTATTAGTACACAATAAAAAGAAATGAGCTATTAAGCCTTGAAAAGATATGGATGAATCTTAAATACACATTGCTCCATGAAAGAAGTCAGTCTGAAAAGGCTCTAAACTACATGATTCCAGTTAAATATATCTTAGAAAAGGCAAATCTATAGAGATTGTTAAGGGACCAATGATTCCAAGAATTTGGGAGAGGAAGGAGGGCTGAGTAGATGAGCCACAGGGCAGTGGAACCATTATGAACAATACTGTAATGGTAAACCATGACACATGACCTTGTCAAAATCTATAGAACTTTATAGCATGGACAGTAAACCTTAGTGTATGAATTTTAAAAACCACTCAGGAGTTTGTGGAATTCCAGAATTAAATGCAGAACTTGACAGAACAGTATAGCTTTGTTACAAATGTTTAAAACAACTTTACTGGAGTATGGGGGAAGTAACTCTGGAAATGAGTGAAGTCTGTAAAATAAAAAGCAAAAGAATCTACACATACTAGTATACTCTAGTTGATACAGTTGGTTCAGATGGGTATATAGCCAAATAATTCTGATACTACTTTACAGGTATATAGGAATTGAGCAATTAAGTAGATGGATGATAAATGGTGAGAGCCAGGTCTCTCACTGTTGAGGTAGGAAGTTGAACATAGCAAAGAGAAGTTAGAATGGTCCATGTGGTAATGGATTAGAGCTGGAGATATCAATAAGGACTCAGGTTAAGCTTAATGTATGTATAGTTGGTTGCATGTGGAAATATTACACATGGAAATATTTGCTATAGACAGATAGATAGATACCTGACTAAGTAACACATATATTACCTTTCTGTGTCAGCTTAGAGGACCTAGAAGAGATGAGACTCTAAGCACATCTATTACCCAGATCTTGTTTTCTAATACCACCCTCCAATGAAAGAATCATCAGGATGATTCTAGGAGTGAAACATGAAATGTGCAAGATGTGCCTGGAGCATCCTGTAGTGCAGGACATTAAAAAAAAATGCTTTTAAAAAAAACCTATCACAATGATGGACAAGTGGACATAAGATGTCAACTAAAAGGACTCCCAATGGCCAAAAGTTGAACAATTTGAGCAAGAAAATATCATATTACGTTATAACTTAAAGCACAGAATAAATGCCCATGAGTCCTAAAGATAAAATAGATAAAATACTTCGGAGAGAATACACAAATTTACTGAGTCAAGTATTTGAGTGATTTCTATAGATTCACTGCCCTCAAGGAGGAAGAACATAACTCTCTCTTTCTTCAACATAAACTACACATAGTAGCTTTCTTCCAAAAAGCACAGTAGTACAGGATAGAAACAGGGATGGAGAAAAAGCACCTTTATGTTGGAAAAACTAACATTGCTTCAACCAGGTAATCAAGTTTATCCAATAGTAATAAATCATATTGATAGTGTATACCTTGATCTGATGTTGTAAGAGTGGCACCTCACCTCTGTGGTCTTCCTTCCAAAATACACATTCCCAGTCTAATCATGAGTGAAATAAGAGTAATGCCAACTCAGAAACCTTCTATAGAATACCTGAGCAATGCTCAACACTGTCACGTCAAAAGAAACAAGTATGAGAAACTGCCATAGCTATTCATAGACCCTGAGATAAAAAAGGGAAATTAGGGGAAAACTTGGGAAATGTGAATAAAGTGTGAAATTTAATTAATAATAATGTATCAATATTGGTTCATTAATAATAAATGTACCACACTAATGTTAGATATCAATAATGGAGGATACTGGGTATGAGGTATCTGGAAATTCTGGACTATTTTCACAATTTTTTTCTAAACTTAAAACTGTTCTAAGGTAAAATATTTATTTAAAAACTTTACATTAAGCCAGAATAGGTGAAAATAGGAAAAGATTTGGAGGGAGAGAGAGAGATTGGAGAGATTGAGAGATTGAAAGAGAGAGAGAGAGAGAGAGAGAGAGAGAGAGAGAGAGAACAATGACAATATGAGCAAAATAATTACATTAAGTTTATACAGATTAATACTCTAATTAAAAGGCAGAGATTGTCAGGCTGGATTAAAACTCAGGACCCATCTATATGCCCTCTAAAACTGATGCATTTTGAATATTAAAAACACAAATAGATTGAAAATAAAAAGAGAGAAAAAGATGTATCATGAAACCTGTAAACATAAGAAAGAGAGCTTATATTAATATCAAATAAAACATACATTAAGACAAGGAACAGCACATTTTGAAATGAAAAATCATTTATTTTGCATATATGCTGAATTCTACATTTTTCCTTGAATGGGAAGGCTAGGGAAGGCTTTATATGATTTCTAAAGTCCTTCCTGTTCTAAGTACTATGATTCTAAGGCTGGCCTGGGCAAATCTGATTTCAAAAAATGAGCACATTTTGCTATGCTTCTACAAGTCCTTAAAGGGCTGTTGGATTCACACGGATAAATTCTGATGGGCTCTTTCTGAACAGATTTGTCTATGTAGAAAATAACGCAGAATATTTTGCTTGAATTCAAATGAAATTTGCATTAACCTTTGTAAGTGGGGAAGCATAAAGAAATAGCACAAGAGGTTTGTAGATATACCAGACCATAAGATTGTTTGCTTATGAAAGCTGTTGAACTATTTATTTGATCCACACCACACACATTTTGGAGGTATTGAACTGAAAGCATAATAGACCCTAGGGTGTGTATGTATTCTAGAGAAAGAGAGAGACTTGCATTCAAATGAATGCATTTTGTTTAATGTATGTTTTAGAACCGTACTTGAAAAGTACTCTATGAAATTTCAATTTGATTTTGCTGGGTCATTTTCATTTAGAACTTAGTAAAAGCTAAACTACCTAATGAATATTTAGTATACCTTAGACAGTTCAGCATTTTCAAACCTGCATTAAATTGAAACATCAAAACAAAAATGTATTATTTTTCAAATTCTTCTTGGTCTTTTCCTTTTGTGCCTCCTAAATAAAGATAGTCTAATAGCTAGAAATACTGGTATAAAATGAAGAGGGTAATGAGTAGGAAAACAGAGGTTAGGAAGCTATAATCAATTGTGAGCTTCAATGCAATCATAAACCATGAGAGCTAAATAAGGCCTATCTCTGCCTTTGCCCTTTCCGTGTAATAACGCATACAGAGATTTTTAAGTAATATAAGCTTGAGATAAAAACTGCAAAGTTCAATTATCTTAGCAATGAAACATTAGGAAGGAAAAATGGATATGTTTGAATAAGTGATAAGAGTGGAAATATGACAACATGATGACATTTCAGTAACAAAATTAATTTACCTCAGATATAAGAGGGTATATTTTCCTATACTGATTGCCACTGATTTTTGGTTCAGTTTAGTGAATTGTAAATCTTCCCTGTTGCCGTCTAGTAATTATGTATTCATTTGAATTATGAAAATGATTACCATAATATTTCAGCCTCAAGGGAGCTATATCGACTTTTCCCATCATTTAAAGCCATTTTCTCCATGTTTTTGAACTCCGACTGACTTATCTTCATTTTGAAAATTTTCTAGAAATATCCGTGAATTTAAATTTAATGTGATCTTAATTTGCTTTGCTGAAAAAACGATTTATTTCCAAGTGTGTGTGTGTGCTCAAGTGTGTGCACATGGTTGTGTTCATGTTTTTATGCACATGAAATAACCACCTTATTTCATAGGAATGCCCAGAAAACCAAAGAACTAATGAGTTATTATTACACTGATAAAGAACAAAAACAGAGCAATGGAAAACTGCAAAATGAGGGCATTTCCCCATAGGGTCATTCTTAATTTAAGCCTAATGAAAGTGTATTGAGGAGGGCAGGCAGCAAAAGAGCGCAAGAATAGTATACACCCTTGCTGCGTATCTGCATAGAAGAAAAAATATAGGTAAATTGTGAAGAACAAAAATGTTCTAGAAATTGTTAGAGTAGACAGTTTAGGGTTATGACATGACAACAAATGGAATAGTATTGTTTTCTGTCTTTTTTATTTTATTTTATTTTATCGGTTCCATATATAGGACTGATTTTCTTTGAGGTACAGAGTCACTGTGCCAAGTGTGAGGCTGGAAGGATGTGTAGCACTGTGCCCCAAGGAACCTTCCCTACTCTGAAGGCAGTGTGGGAGCTTGCCCACTCTGTCATGCCATGGTTGGGAAAGGGAGTTCGAACAGGAATTAAGAGAATGAATACTTGTAGGAGTTCCCAAGGCCAGTATTTCTGTGAGTTCATTTCACTTTCCCCAGCATCATCTAATCTGTGAGCCTTATCAGTGGGTTGATGCCATGTAAATAAACACTTAAGATCACTTTTCTTCTTGTGTCTGATATCAGTACAAGACCATATATCTAAACGTACCTTTGAAGGGACCTCACAGTTTTGGTGGAAGCAAATGTGTAGGATGTGGGTGCTTCAGTTTCTTCCTACCTTTCTTGCACTGATTTCTCTTGCATTTTTCTGACTTTCCATATTAAAGGTGATCTTCTTTGTAGATGGAAACCTGTCAGCCCTGGGAAGATGCTATGGGCTTCATTTTTGCTATCCTGTTGTTCCAGAGCTCAGCAGACTATGCAAACAAATTAGGCCATGTTAGAATGTAGACCCAAATTTTGCTGTTTGGACATGCCCTTGCCCCTCAAAACAAAACAAAACAACAGCAAATGTGGCCACGCAGGGACCCAGCACCTGGCAAGCTTCCCCTGTGAAGCATTTCTGGAAGTCCTCAGAGAATGTCTCATGACTGCAGGAATAAGTCTGTGCCTGTTGGCTGCTGCCCGCCGTCCTCCTGCATGACCACTGGCCAGCTGCCAGCAGTGACACAGGTGCTCTTCCACTGCACTTCCAGGAGCTCCCCTAGGTGTTCGTTGTGGAAACTCAGGTTGGTGAAATGCTATTATTTTGTTTGCAGTTGTTTAATTTATATCAGCAGACAATGACAGCATATATATCTGAAGTGCCAAGTCAACTTTTCTTAAAATTCTTTAGTTGTCAATGGACTTTTATTTTACATATTTATATGTGGTGCTGAGAATTGAACCCAGTGCATTGCACATGCCAGGCAAGTGCTCTTACCACTGAGCTATAACCCTCACCCACCAAGTTCACTTTTTGATCTTAACACTGAACTTCCAAATTTTGGGAAATCTCAGTTATTGTAGGACATAAATATTTATATATAAAATTATTATCAAGTGATTTTTTTTCTTGATGATGCAGATCCAAAAAGAACATAATCACAATCACACAAACTATGTTAGTATAACTCCTGGTTGGGGGCAGTGAGCATAATTGTCAACACTTGAAAGCAACCAGGATGTTCTTCCACAGATGAATGAATAATTGAACTGAGTACATCCAGATGATGGAATATTCTTCATGGCTAAAAAGAAGTGAGCTCTCAAGCCATGAATAGTATAGAGAAAACAAGTGCATATTATACTGTTAAAAGTATAAATGAAGTGAAAGAATTGTAAAGAACTGAAAAGAAGCCAGTCTGAAAAGGCTACATACTGTCTGATTCCAACTACAATGATGCTCTGGAAAAGGTACAGCTATGGATACAGTAAAAAGTTTAGTGGTTGCCAAGAGTTGAGGGGAGGAAGGGATAATCAGACAAAGCACAGATGATTTTTATGGCAGTGAGAATACTGTTTGATAATATAATGTCGGTGACATGTTATTACAAATTTATCCAACACCAAGAGTGGACCCTAACATAAACCATGAACTCTGAGTGATAGTTATGTGTAATATAGATTCCTTGATTATAGCAAATGTACCATTCCGATGGGGAATGCTGGTAACGGAGGAGGCTACCCATGTGTGAGGCTAGGGGAAAGGCAAGAAATCTCTCTACCTTCCCCTTAATTTTGTTGCAAATCTAAAGCTGCTCTTAAAAAATAAATATTTTTTTAAAGTGTAGGATTTGTGGTATTTATTTTATTCCGTAGCCTGCACATCATTGAACATCATTATTTCTGAAACATTCATCAATTTTTCCTTGAAATAAAGTGAAAAATTTTTAATTTGTTTTTTTTCTGAAGATAAAATATGGGGCTTGGTTTCTATTGAGGATAAAGATCAAAAACAATTTCTTTGTTAATTACTATTGAAAATGAATTTTGACTGCCAATGGCCATAGCTAGATGGGGCCCTACGTTTTCAAGTAGAATAATAAATAATTATTCTAAAGTAAATAATAAATAATTATTCTAATTATTTTATTTCCAAAATTAAAACAAATTGTCCATTACAAACATGAACTGAACACAAATTGCTTGGTTGTGTCTCTTTTTTAAAAAAAAAAATTTTAGAAGTTGATAGACCTTTATTTTTATTCTTTTATTTACATGTGGTACTGAGAATTGCACCCAGTGCCTCACACATGTTAGGCAAGTGCTCTACCACTGAGCCACAACCCCAGTCCTGGTTGGCTCTTTTTTACCCATTGTAAGATTGTTAGAAAAGCAAAATATCTGGGACTAAGTTGACAGCTATCAACTGTAAGAAGAATCAGAGTCTGAGTTTCAAAAATTAAGTCTATAATAATGTTAGATATATGTTATGAAACTCAATGAATAAAATTAATGAAAAATTAAATATGCACAAACTTTTTTAAAAAAAGACTATAAGAAGAGGCAACATGCAAATAGAGTAGAGTTGTCCTTCTGTAAAAGAGTCAAAAATCTGCTATACGCCCTAGTGTGAGCCAAGAGCTGAGTTTTCTCCACTTACTGCAGAATCTTGGATCCTTTTTAGATGTTCTTAAGGGTGGAGCCAAATGTTTCATTTCATTATTCCCACAATTTAGGTAGAGATTTGGCCACCTTCTTTTGTGTTAGGATAACAGGAAAAAGTGCACTACTTGGGTAATCTGTACATTTAGAACACAGCAATTCATAACTGCAGTATGAGCAGCTCTTGCCTCATGCAGTGATGTGCCCATAACTGGGGGGTTGAAATCCAGGGCCACGGTCCCACAGAAGTGCCAATCATTTATTTCACCATGCAGACTCCTGGTTCTCAAGTCTGCTTGTGAAAGCTAGATGCCTTCTCTTTTTAAAAATTGTTCACTTATTTGGATGAATGAACAAGTTCCTATTACTAGAGTGATACTGATTTTGTGAAGAGCAGAGTCATTTATATAATACAAATCTCGGACTTGTGAAAGCTTTCTTCCTAACATGAAAGCATCCTCCATCCGTTCATGCTGACCTCAGAGTTGGCTTTAACATCTACTTTCCAGGCTCAGCACAAATCTTGCTTTCTCTGCAAAGCCTGTCTTATAAAGTTAAACAGCAGAGCTGGGAGATGACTGTAGCTCACATTACAGACGAGGAAACTGAGACATGAAACTGTTAAGCAATTCTCCTGAGTTCATTCATCCAGTTAGCATAAAAGCTCAGACAACTTGGATTTCTTAGAGCACAGACCACATTGACTTTGCCTTTCTCTGGATTCTTAGAGTGTACTACATTATTTAACACTTAATTATGTATTGCCTGGCAGCATTCCCCAAGTGCTTCTTGTGCCCAGATATTGTCTTATATTTGTTGAGTGCAGACTCTGGTAGGTGCTCTAGAAATACATGTTCATTGATTGACATGGGGATGCATTGATGAGGATCGTGCCTCCTGAATAAGCCTTATTATGAGACCAGAATGCAGAGCCCCATTAAGGTTTTCCACTGTCACCATCAGGATCTTGAAACTATTTTGCAGACCAGTTGTAAGCATGCCTATTTTTAAAATCAGTTAATTTAATATTAAGATTGCCAACTTTTAACACACAAAATCATTAAAAGAAGAAAAAAAGGAAGTGGAACCATATTATATTCTACTGGGACAAAGTATCATCTTTTACCACTGAAAAAAGTAAAAAAATGAGACATTAGCTCATCATGTCTTCCCATACCCAGTGCTAAGCAATTGGCATGAAAACTGAAAAACTCAGCCAATTATCTGGATATTTTAGTTTGTCTTATAAAAAGTAGTATGTAGAAGGTGCCTAGAATTCTATCATTGCTTAGTTGTCAGTCAAAAAGTCATTGTTATACATAAATATGATGTCATATCAATGCATAATAAACCTTCCTGTCAATCAAAAGTATTGTTATGTATAGACTTTATGTCAGACATTTTTTTAGGTTTCCCATTGAGATATGAAATGCATGCAAATTAAGGAAAATTTAAAGATGGCATGACCACAGGCAATTGTATTTTAATAGAGTTAGACTTTACAGAGAAATTGACACTTAAGCAAAAACACAAAATGCAAGTGAGTAAATACAGTTCTCTAAACAAAGGAGCCAGCTTTTGAAGGAGTAGGGTAAAACCATAAATTTATTATTGTGCAGACATATTTTCCATTTAAACAAATCTACTCATTAGGATTCTGTAACTGGGAAAGGAAAAATGATGAGAGATATAAGATATTAAGACAAACTTCTTGTCTCATTTTCTGCATTTTCTATTATTTGCAAGATGAAATTTAAGTTTAATACTGTTAATTTCCAAAGGAATTATCTGCCTAGTTAATTTATAATATCTAATATTAAAATAATACTTCCATCTGAAAATTTAAACTCTTTGGTTCAATTTTCCATTCTCATTCCTAGCAAAATTCTTTTAGTGAGAAGTCTGGAACAAGAACCCTAAAGAGTAGCAATTATGTACCTGGTTGTCTCCTGTGTTCCTCTCAACACCTCTGACTAGGTGTGCTGTTAACTCTGCTATTGCAGTAACTAAAGTCAAAATAAGAATTCAAAGTAGGAAGCATAGGACTTCAATGGTCTACACTTACCTCCTGTTTAATCCATGAAACACTGAAATCTAAAGCATGGTGACTAGCCTAAATCTGGTTCTTGCAGAATTTAATATGTAACACTTTAGTCATTTAAACTCTTTGACTTAGGTTCTTCATTTGTAAACATACAAAATAGAAAATAAATTCATCTTCACAATAAGTATATATTGAGTACCTTCTATGTTCTAGATACCAAGATAGAGCAGTGAGCTAGAGAACATGGCTCAATCTAAAAGTGGAGGGATACTTTAATAAAAGACCTGGTTCACTATTTAATTGCAGGTGGAATATATGCTCTAGAGAAATAAATTTAAGATTGCACAACAAGGGAAATCTTATATGATCAAAGGGAGAGTTAGAGGTGGGTGGGTGTGTTGTTAGTCTAGATAATAAAGTCTATCAAACAGATGGGTTTTGTGAGGCTCATTTGATGATTACAAGAAAGTGTGAAGAACAACATATCATTATTACAGTGTTATTAATTCAGGGCATTTGATCAAGGCTCAAGAACATAAGTACCTAGCTCAGAGTTAATAACATATTCTAAAATTAAGTGTGTTGAACTGTCTCCTTTCATAAACCCATTCACAGCCTGAATTCGGTCCAATAACAAAGTCATGTGATGTTAAATGTAAGTTGCAAAGTCCAAGAAGGCAGGAGTTACCTTCACCTCTGGTGCAGGGCCTCACATATGGAAGATACTATATAAACAAGTGGTGATGGACTGAACAAATAGGCTTCAATCATTCCACTCACAGATGAGAAAACTAAGAATTTAAGAAATTACTTTGTGAAGGTCATACTCCACAAAGCAATATAATTCCTAGCTTATAATCCACTGTTAATGGTGAAATTTGTAAAGATACGATATAATATCCAAGTATTAATGGCATAGGGGATAAGACATAGGGGTTCTTCTCAGGAGAAAAAAATCCAACTTTCTAGTAATGTATTGCATGTATTACTCTTCCTGTGTAGTAGGCTGAGAAAAAACTACTTCTGCATCCATCACCTCTCTACCCCTCACACAGGTCAGAGTTGAGCTAAGTGACTAAGAAAAGTATGGGACCTGGCACCAATTATTTTCATTTATTCCTTTGTAATGATCAGAGGCATGCTAATAGGAAGAATGTCATTTTCTCATATTACACAGAAAGGGTTTAGGGAGAAAATTCATTCCCATAGTGGAGAGATTTTTTTTTTTTTAATGTTGATACTCAAGGGGTAAAACAACCAAAGCTATAGGTATCATACCTGTTGTTGTATAGCAAACCAGCCTAAAACTTACAGGCTTAAAATTATGATCTTACAGTGTTTCTGTGGGCTGGAAACATTGATCACACAGTTATTGTGGGTTGGGAAGTTAGGAGTGGCTTAGCTGGGTGGTTCATGTTCAAAGTCTCTCATGAGTTTGTAGTTGAGATGTCCAATGGGTCTCCAGTCACTTGAGAGTTCAACTGGAGTTGAGGAATCCACTTCCAAAATGGCTAATTAATAACAGCAAAATACATGAAAAAGTATTTGATATTCAATGGTTAAGGCCTAGGATTTAAATCTCTAAAGGAGAGATCTGGTGGTGACTGTTGACAGAACTCCTTAGTATTTCACTGTGCAGATCTCTCCATAGGGCTAAGTAATCTCCAAGACAAGGCTGGTATCCCCCAAAGGGAGTGATTTTCAAGAAAGCAAGCAGAAGCCACAATATTTTTCTAATTGTGAAAGGGGACTACACAAAGGCATAATAAATACCAAGAGACCAAACTTTTTGGCAGCTAGATTGTCCTGGACCACATCCTCTTTCAGAAAACAAAGTAGACATTGAGACGGAAGTGTGAGGAAATGCCTGTATTGTACCCACTGAGTCTGGTTGATAAATTACAATATAATTAAATCCTGCATGCCAGCCCTCCACAAGAATACAACCTTCATTTGTTCATACTTTTGCAAAGCAAAGATACTATTAAATTTCTCATCTTAGAGTCAAACAAACAGAACCCAAGCATAATAAGGAAGCATAAAATGCCAAAAAACATTCTTTCCCAGTATCGGAGGAATTATAGTACATGTGAAGTTCGAAGTAATTGGTACTCAGAAGGGACTATAGATGCTGGCTGAATTGTTCTCAGAACATTTTCATCCTGCTGACTAATTCACAGAGAGACGTTGATAACACAGCCAAGAAAGGTCACAAAGTTTTACTTGCTAGCTAACAAAAAGATGTTCCATGAAGGAGGCAGAGGAACAGGAATTTTGCAAAAGGGGAGAAAGATAATCTAGACCAAAAGGTGGACTGTTACTCTCCTGGAGATCCTTGAAGCTACTCACCATCAAACCAAACAATAAGAACAACCTTATCACATAGGCCAAGGGATTTAGACTATCTGAGACCAATTCACCATTGAGTGTCTCTGTGGGAAACTTGGTTTAATCCCAAAGATGGGCATTTCTTACTGTCCCGAGGAAGTGTGCATTCTCACAGTTCACAGCCAAAAATGAAATGTGCTTCAAAGTAGGTCAGAGCCAAATGACAGCTCTCAGGAGCTTTGCAGTGCACCATGCATGTGAAGGAGGAAAAACAAAGCTGCTTACAGAAATGTATCCATTCCCAGATTTCAGGATGAATTCTCAGTGCGAAGGAAGCATAAAATAATCCTTTTGCATTTATTGCAGATTGAATTAAGAAATTTGACCAAGCATTTTATCCTGTAGCTTGATTTTCCTTCTTCATCCATCTGTATTTTGAAAACCTGCGTGTATGGTTTTATCCCAGACACTTATTACTAACAAGTATCTTGTAGATTTTTATCTCAATAATCTCTCTGATGACGAATCTGAACATATCCAACTTATTTTTCAATTCTTCTATATTACTTTCAGGAATAGTTCTTGATCATAGAACAATGTGAAGCATTTACATATTTGATACTAAAAATTAAGTTTATACAAGGTAGAAATGGATCTATGTACTTTCTTAAATGTCAAGAGAGGGTCAATACTTAATCTTGAGTAAGCTTATGTGAGAGATACAGATGATGTTTGAGATTGAGAATCCTTAGTCTGCAGTATGAAGTGGATCTTTCTACACGCCTTCCACAATTTACCTTTACCTATCTTTTTGAACTGTGTCTACAATAGCCCTTGCCTCGATACATGCTCACATGTTTTGTTTTGTTTTGTTTTAATTTCCAGACCTTTGCTCACATTTCCCTCAGCTCTTCTGATGAGGTATATGTGTCTAAATCCTAGTTACTTTTTAAAAGTTTCACTGCAACTTGCCCCGTGAATATCAAGTCCAACAGACTAATCTCTCTTTTCTCAAAACTCTTAGAAATATCTTTTCTAAGAGTACTCCTCATTTGATTCCATGACTTGTGACACAGGGGACGTTTAGATAAAGTGATTAATTAATAAAACAAACATTTATTGAGTTTTTATTATGCTCTTTGCATTGGGAATACTCAGATGATTAATCATAGACTCTCTGTAGAAAGAGCTCCTATTCTATCAGAAATGATAGATGTGTAGATTACAGCCCAAGGTAAAGACTTCTATAATGGAAATATGAACTGAGGACTGGGGAAACACACAAAAAGGAGGGATTTGGTATTTGTAAGTTTAGTTTAACAAATACATATAAGGAAATTACTATTGTCAGGTACATTTAAATTATTATATATGCATTTACTTATTTTATCCATCAAAATAAATTATAAGGTACATATTTTTAACCTCAGTAAACAGATGAAGAAGCCAAGGTACGTTCATGCTGCTAGTCAGTAAAGAGGCGGGATCTGATACAGGATCTCACCCAGGCAGAATGGTTCTGAATCCTTGCTCAGAACTACTAGACCAAGCTGATTCAATATACACATATAATTATCAGAAAAGTTTTTGGAGGGGAAGGGGATATAGCTCAGCAACAGAGCACATGCTTAGTATGCTTAAAAATAAAGTCTTGATGTAGAAAAACATATATAAGTTTCAACAATCCCCAGCACGAAAGGAAAGAAAGAAGGAAGGAAGGAAGGAAGGAAGGAAGAAAGGAGGGAGAGAGGGAAAGGAGGAAGAAGAGAACGAGGGAAAAGAATAGAGTTGGGAGGTAAGATCTATTTTCAAAGGAAGTGGATAGTTCTGATGAATAGTACTCAGTGCATTGTATATGATAGGAACTTCATGAATGTTTGTGGAATAAATGACTTAGTTCTTGAAGGATGTGTAGGAGTTTGATAGGCAAAGATAAGAAAGGCATTCCTGCTAGATGGATGAAGATGTGTCAAGATAGAGAAATATGAAAAAACGGAATATTTAGAGAATTGTGGGAGGTTCCACAATGTAGGCAAGTACTGGACCTATTTCCATTCTCATCCTTTTCTTTGCTCCACTTTGAATTAAAACAGTTACCTCCGCATGAAGGCAGTTTTGCCAATTGGTGACCCTGTTCAGACTCCAAAGACCAAGCAGACAGTGCCAGAGCTTTTCTCCCAGACTTTCCTGTCTGTGGCAGAGCCTCTGACAGTGGCTGTGGTCAGCTTCTACCTTGCAACTCAGGCCTGAAGTTTGCCTTTTGTCCTTTGGGCCATCTAGTCCAGGTGTCCTAAGTGTCCTGAAGCTGCTAATCTCAGAGCTACTCCATCACCACTACTCAGTTTCTCAGCCCTTCCATTTGCTGTGTAAACAATCTCTAGTCCTAAACTCCCTTTACTAAAGAAGAAATTGTAGATGGACTTCTGTTTTCCCTCTTAGACCTTGACTGGTAGGTACATTTAGAACACTAGGGATGGAGTATATTTACTCTGAGAATATGCGAAAGAAAACGGTATGAATTTATCATTAATGAGTAGAATAAAATTAAAATTTTAATATTATTGTTTATTTACTCTTTATCTTATGTTTTAAAAATTCACTTTATGTTTTGCCTAATGCATAATTTATTAGCAGAGTGGCATGTACATAAATAATATATTGTGTATTAAATATATAATTTAAATCTAGTTAACATATTTATATTTATACATTATTTATAAGTCATAAGATAACTATATGCTATATATAAATATGTATTTATATGTGTTATGTATAATTATATGTGATAACATACATAAATTATATAAAAATATAATATTAATATATTTAAATGTATTTAAATATATATTTTGAGATATTCATTCTCAAAGACTGTTTCTACTGATGGGGTGTTCATTTGACAACTTTGGAGTCTCTAACATAAACATAATGTCATTACAATATAAACAAAGTTCATAATCCATCAACATCTTTTCTTAGTGACAGGCACTGTGGTGTAAGAACTCATGATAAAAGCATGTTAAAACAGCTTTACAGGATGACTTACGTGATTTATGTGAGTCAGGTGACTATTAAGACTTCTACAGTTGGCTTTGCCTTCCTCCAGACACGCTTAACTAAATTAAGCACTCTAACGTGCTGAGAGAGGGAGAAGGAAGGAAGGAAAGAAAGAGATAAATAAATCTATCAAATGGTACATATGAACTGAAATGATAAGATAAAAATGGCCCACGGGTCCAGCTTTCCATCTTCTCAATATGGTCCCCAGAAGACTCCCTGGGGTCCAGAGATCCTTCCTTTTGAATGGTTGGTGCCTAAAGAGATGTGTGGCTCTTCTGGAATGTGGCTCAGCCTCCCGGATTCTCTTTTCCTTCTCTGGGGATCAAGGAAAGAAGAGGACTGAATGCAGGCTCTCAGATTCAATCCTTGCACTGCTGACTGAGACAATGTCTGTCTGTGGGGCCATTTCTTTCATCAGGATTCAAGGGCACCATACAGGATAAGTAGCCATCGGCCACACAGACCATGGATAGCACTGATGTCTACTCACGTATTAGATTCAGCATAATTTACAGATGAAAATAATAAAAAGTACCTACAGGTAGAAGTTTCAATATATTTTTTGTATTCTATTTTGGAGACTACTCATGTAATTTTCCACTTTATTTGGCATTTTAAAATTCAAGTCACTTTTATTTGTGTTTTCAAGTGACCCAAGGGGAAGAACAGAAGGAGGGGGAGAGAAAAACAGCTAAAATAGCTCAACACCTGAGCTTGCTCATATTGCTCTTTCTCAAGTTCATGCTTCTGCACCAGTTGGTTCAATCTGGACAGAACCCTGGGAAATGAGCAAACCTATAGAATAATTTCTCTGTGTTGTGCTTCATGTTTCAGAGTAGCTATTTTCAACTAGTATCACAGAGTGCTGCTACTAGCAACTGTTAAATTACATAGGAATTTGACTTCACACTGTTTATTGAAGAAATGCTAGAGCATATTAAGTGAAGTTTTATTGTGCTTATATATTTCTCAAATGCAGCTATGATGCTAAGTGCCTTTATTAGAGTGAACAAGTTGATTTAACATTTATAATATATAAACATTTAAAATATATTTTATATTTTCAAGTAGTCTATGAAAACAAGATAAAGTAACAGTTTAGTTTGGTGTTTAGGAAAAAAAACAGGAACTAGAAATAGACATAAGAAATCTTGATGTAGAAAACAGATACAATCTATCTTGTAGATTTGGGAAAGTGATAAAAATATATGTGTCATGAAATATATGCTTTACAGAGTAATTTTAAGAAATAAGAAAATCTAATCTCCTTATTTGAGAAAATCAGCACTTAATTTCCTTTGGGTTCTCCCTTTTCTATCCTTGAGAATTACAAATCTCTCAGCATTATCTGTTACACATCTTCCCTAGTGCTTAGTTCTTGGATTTATGTTCTATTCAACTACCGAGTACATTAAATAACAATGTTAATTCTCAGTAGTTATTAGGTAAAATTAGCTAAATTATTTGAAATCTCCCTATCATGATAAAAATACAATTTAAAATACCTTTGTTACTTTTTGGTAAGGGAACCCCATTATTATAATCACTACCTCCTAAAGATAATATTTATTACTTTTATACAGAATAGCATTACAAGACCATCCTTTAAAGACTGCACAATTTAAGGATGTAAGGGTGGAAATCATTTTCATCTCTTCCTACTCCCATGGATTACCACTAAGGGACAAGATTTGCTTGACAAATAAGAGGATGTGTCACTCAACAGGCAACCACTTACTAGCTGTATTCTGAAGATCTTTTCAAAAGCATATGAAAGAGTGAACTGTGAATTTCTCCATTTTTCCTACTAAGCTGCGTGCTATAGTAAAGAACGTTTTCAAAGCATATTTTAATGTATATGTGCGAGTGTGTATGTGTGCGTGTGTTCCAAATATTGGTTTATTTAAAGGAAAAGTAACTGTTTTCTAAAGCACAGATTCCAAAGGGTATAATTAAATTTTAAATTTTAAAGACACTTTGGGCTTATTTTAATATTTCAGGCTGAAAAAAGAGTGAATGAGGTAGTAGTGGTTGGGAAGATACACATTTGGCTGCTCAAAGAGATGTGTCTGGGTTCTGGGACCCCTCAAGTACAGCAGCAGCTGTGCCTGTAGATGATCCTGTGCCTATTCCAAGAAGTGCCTGGCTGGAAGTGGGAAATTCGTGCTTCCCAACTACCTGTGCCAAATGCAGGGAGCAGCATTGTCAAGATCACGCAATGCTTCTCTTTGGGTTTGCCATGGATGCTGCGGGTACAGTTTTCCAATAAACAAAGGATAATGAAACTGAGTTAGGAGAACTTGATCATTTCATAATTCTGCTGCCTGTGACAACCTTACAGTCATTCCAGAAACTATAGAATGCACAGGGTTTCCAGTTTTAATTCTCCTAGGATTTGCAAATAATCTTGAGCCAAAACTTTTTCCGAGACTAAAGAAATTTATTTCTTGAAGGTCTAATGAATAAGTAGGAGCATGATAGAAGAGTTTTCATCATCATTAATGGACATATTTTGAAAATAAATCGTTTAAGGAAACCATGAAAACACTACAACTAAATGCCTTACTTTTTATAAGAGATAGCTTAACAGAATTAAGATTGAGGGAAGGAAAAATTAGAGTGAGAAATGAGAATAAGCTCTGATCATAAGTCGAGTTATAAGGTAGACACCATAGGGTAGACATGGCCACACTGCTGAGGTTCTACAATTAGAAAGCTCTAATTTGTGATTTCCATCAATAATCCTTCTGTGACTCTCAAATTTGTCCTCTCTAGGAAATGAATATCTAAAAGTCCTAGCTAAGTTGCACTATGATATGTGCCAAATATATTTGAACCAAGGTCTTCTGACTGCTTTAATTATCTTGGACTAAAACATATCAGAACTTAATGCTTTTGGCCAACTGAAGTAAGGGAGCCCTGTGCAAAGGAAAGCGCCACAGAACTTTGAATAGCAAAAGTGATGGGCTCCTTGTGGAACCACAAGGCACATAGCACTCTAGGAACACCAGGAATTACCAGCACTACATTCTTAAAGTTAGACACAGTTAAGTGTTGGAAAATAATATCACATTAAATTAATGTGGTCAATGTAGATCTTATTGACTTTATAGATTTGATTAAGTTTAATTTGTAAATGTGCGTGTGTTGTTTCATGCCAGTATTAAACCTTTGAGCATATCTGGAATCTTTGAGAGTTCATTTTTTAAAGACAAAGCACTACTTAAAGTCTCAAGTTTAGAAAACTCTGTTCTTTACCTTGCTGAGACATTTACTCTCTCACCCCACCTCCTTTGTAATCTGCATAACTGATGTGTGTTAATATTAGCTGCAAATACAAAGAAACTAATTCAATCTTACCAGATCCAGGCACTTAGGTGTCTAATTCACACTGACTGCTATACCCAGGGCAATGACTTAACTTGTAAGGAATCACATAACTTCTTTCATTTATTAGGTTTGTGTCTGAACTCAAAATTTCCACACATTATTCAGTTGTTCTCATTCCCATTCTTACTTGTAAATTTTCCTGGGGCAATATTTATTTATTTATTTATTTATTTATTTATTTATTTAGTACTAGGGATTGAACCCAGGTGCTAAACCACTGAGTCACATCCCTAGTCCTTTTTATATTTTATTTTTTTTTATTTTTTATTTGTTTATTTTTTTATGGTGCTGGGGATTGAACCTAAGGTCTTGGTGCATGTGAGGCAAGCACTCTAGCAACTGAGCTGTATCCCCAGCTATATTTTATTTTGAGACAGGGTCTTACTAAGTTGCTTAAGGCCTCACTAAATTGCTGAGGTTGGCCTGGAACTTGTGATCCTCCTGCCTCAGCCTCTCAAGCCACCTGGATTATAGGCATGTGCCTGGCTCCTGAGGCAAATTTATGTTTTAAAATATGCTTAATTTCCAGAAGTCCTCAGGATTGGGGAGAATTCATGTTCTTTCACTGTGCTGTACCATTTGGACGGTCAGCTGGGTTTTGAAGGAAGGTAGTTGAACTCCAGAGCCTGTCTTTAGGCCTCTTGTTTCACAGTCTTCAAAGGTTTTAAATTTTAAAGTGTGAGCTAAAGATGGTTATAGAATGCCTATTAAAACATTGAAGTAACTGTGTCATTGAGCTGTAGCAGGAGATTAATTATATTCTTTTTGTGTGAATCTCTTCTAGGCAGATTCTGAGTTTCCTTCTCTGACCCCCACAACCTGACCATATCTCTAATCCTTGAAACTGGACAAAGCTGTATCAGTAGTCACTGCATAACAAACCACCTCAAAACTTAGTGATTGGAAACAGCAATGATTTATTAACAGGAGGCTATGAGTTCACTGGACAATTATTCTGCACCATGCAGTGCTGGCTGGAATCACTCATGTGTCTGCATTCAGCTGTTGGTTGGGCTGGGGTCCCTGGTTCTCCACTGTGTGGCCTCCATCTCTAGCAGGACAGTGTACACCTCCTTAGAGCAAGGCACTTGAATTCCAAAAGAAGCATTCCAAAAGGACAAACCCCAGTGTGTAAGTACTTATCAAACTTCTTTTAGCATACTCCTTAGTGGTCTTGGTAATTCAGAGAGCCACACTCATGGTCCATGGGGGAAGGACTACACGAGGTGTGAACACAAGAAGGTATGCTTATCAGTGTTGCAGTCCACCTTAAAAGCCTAAAAAGAGAATCTAGCTATGTATCAAGTTTCCAATTTTTCAACATATTTTGTTTATCTGGTATGTGATTAACATTTGTTTGGGTATAAAGACTTAAGAGAATGTAATTCACCAATAAGAAAGAAAAGATACACATTTGCAAATCTATAATGTGACTTGCCTGCTTGAAAAGAGAGATGAATTTGGAATGGGCTCACAAGCAGTTCCACTTGCTCCTCTCCCTCCAACTTCCACAACAAATCTCAGTTCACAGCAAATGAAATGAACCCAAGGATGGACAAGGAAATGGTGCCAACATGCAGAATTCAGTGTTTTAGAAAAATTTCAGGTTCATGTGCATCAGCCATTCTACACAAGCAAACAAGTTTTTTAATCTAACTTTTAAAAGTGAAGCTACGGCCCCTTAAGCTTAATTTGTGTGCAATAAAAACAATTCTTCCACATCCTTGGCATATCAATGTCTTATTCAAGGGTTTTGGTCACCACTTCTGAAGCTCAGGAGTTTCCTATCTGATGCTAAGAGAAGGAACAACCATTGGGAGAAGATAAATATCAAGGTGCATTTCAAAAGGTCAAGCTTAAGATAGAATTTAAAGAAATGTAAAATTTGGCACAATACAGAGAACATCACAAGTGTGGAAGAGAACACGATTATAACTTCTATTGAACTTTCCCAGGGAACAGACTAACGCCATTTGTAAATAGAGATTTGATTGCCTGGCAATACGATTTCTTTTGCTTTATACATAATCAGAAAGCCTGGCCACCTACTAATTGTCCAAATGGTTTGGATAACCACAGTGACTGGCCTGCAGTGTAAATACTCATTAGTTCAGTTCTCTTGATTGGATCAGATGGTTCTTTTACTCACAAATTCAATAAATTATGTGACCAGTATATATGGCTGATCCAAACTTCGAAGGATGACATACTTTATTCAACAGTGCTCTCCACACTGGAATAAGTACAGGTAAGGCAATAACTTCTTTTAATGAGATTAATACTGAAGGTAACTTAAGAGGCAGGGTTTTACTGCAAGATGTAGATAATTTTCAATTTTCCTTATGAATTAAAACATTGAATCATTTTTGTTGCCATAAACATGCTAGTTATAAATAGAAGAGAGACTGGGGAAAGAGTTTTTTAAATAAATGAGGCCATAACCCTAGAATTTTTCTGCCACGGTTTAACCTGAATCTCATCATAAATTAGCCTCAGACTAAATAAGGGTAGTATTAACCATAGTCAAAATTGGCATGAATGGCATTTCTACCCACGGAAACACGGATAGAGGGATGCTGAGCCTTTCCACCAGGTCTTAAAATACTTCATGCAAGTTTTTAGTCTATCCCTCCTCCAATACTTATGGAACAATTGCAAGGACCAATACTTTTTGCAAATGTGAGGCCGAGCCTTTCAGTCCTTTTGGGAACTTTCCACTGTGTCGGTGCTAGTGTGTGTCCCAGAGCTTCCTTAAAGCGGCTGGAAGGGCCACCAGCAGGTCATCCCGTCCTGAGGAGCCGGTGGTGGTAGGATTCTTCCCGCTCCCGCCGCAGGGGCTGTTCTGCACTCGGACCTCACGTATATCCGAGGTTTTCAAAGTAATCGAAAGAAACCCAGCGCTTTTGCGGAGTCTCAACCTGCCAGTGAACTTGGGTGCTAGAGAGTTCGGCGGGAAGGAAGGGGGACTATGAAGTGCTCCGCATTTGTTTTTTTCTGGCACCTTCCACGGAGGATACTCCTAATAAGTGGCGGGGAGGAAATGAGGGAGGGAGAGAGCGAAACACCCTCCTCCTCTTGCAGACACCGCACCTCAGCCTGCGGTTTTGGGTATTATTTTACCTGTATTTCTAAAAACCACCACCGCACTCCCTGCACCAACCCCCCAACTGCCTCGACTTCCATTAAAAGCAGCTACTAAGACTAAAGAAAGCGGGGAAAGACTGAGTGGGGGGGAGACAAATAAATAAATAAAAGCAGGAGCGAGGGGGAAGGGGAGAGAAGGGAGAGCCGGAGCGCCGGGACTCGAGACGGCGGCAGGTTCAATTAGCTAAACAAAGAAATCATGGCGGATTGTTTACATTTGGCAGCGCCCGGGCTGCGCGGACGCCGGCCCCGAGCCGCCGCGGCCCCGAGGACTCGGCGAGCTGCCCCCGCGCCCTGGCCGGTAAGTGACGCGGCCG